>BMAO01019230.1:0-90350 GCA_019973975.1 Trichonephila clavata
AATATATTCCACTTCTAATATTTTTTCATTTATTCCGTAAATTTCATACAATTTGGTTGAATGAGTGAGTGAATATTAACGTCGCTCTGTTCAGCTATACTCGAGAACTTTTGGCGACGAACCTCGTCATTTTGAACCATGGTCAAGTGACGAGGATGACACCTGTGCTAGCACCTCTCCCCTTCTCCTAACTACCACACCACACCAACAGAGGACGTTTCAGCTCTCGACAGATTTAACGTGCATTCGTCCCCTACACGGCGGCTCTTCAGTGGTAATGAGCTAGAACTCATGATACGCCAGCCACGAGTCCGTTACCTCGAAAAGGTTTACCTGTTTCATTAAATAGTTCTAAAGTGAAAGAAAGTGGAAATTATGGCCTTCCAAAATGGAAAATGTGTGTTTTGAAGTACAAGGACAAAAAACCCCTGCATATGATTAGCATTTTTCATAACACTGATATGATGGAAGTGAAAGCTAATAAACGGATTCTGTGAAAATGAAATCAAAAGCAGCGGTGTTTTATAATACCACCATGGGTGGTGTGATAGATCAGACCAGTGTCTATCCTACTATCCTGTTGCCCGAAATCAACAAAGGAAATACTACAAGAAGATTTTTCGACATTTGTTAAATCAAATTGTGTGGAATTAATTCCTTCACTATCTATAAAAAAAATGGTGGTATTTTAAATCATATTGGTTTTCGAATGAAACTGATTGAACGATTGATAGAAGAAGGAAGTAGTAATTCCGATTCTCGAAACTTTGTTACCTCTGAAATTTCTGAAAATGTAGTCCGTTTAATTGGAAGGCATGAATGGAAATATGTGCTTCATAATGGCTTCATATGTGGAAAGTGACTCTTCAAGAAAAAACAAACCACCACGAAAATGTGTCGTATGCAACCTTAAGAAAAATGATAACGGAAAACGCATTCAAGAAAAACACGTTTTGAATGTAAAGACTGTAATGTTGGACTGTGTGCAGCGCCGTGTTTCGAAAAATATCACACTGGACAGTGCTATAAACGACGTATATCAATCAATCAATGACGTATCTATCAATGTATACAAAATCTTTTTTCTTAAAATTAACGGTTTAAAAATAATGTTTTGAACAAATATATTTCTTTTTGCCCTCTATATGCATATGTACACTTCTAGCTTCATAATGTACAATTGTTTAGATAAACTTTTGGCTTTGTAAAGGTATTTTGCTTTGACTAAACATTTTATAGCAAATTTTAATAATATTTTGTATACATCTTTGATAATTTTTGCTTTTATACCTGTTTAAATTATTATTTATAAAAGTTTCTTTGCAATTGTTTGTAAATTGAACAAAACCTTTTCTTACACAATTATGTATATTTGAGGATGAATTCTGATTTATTTTATATTCAGTAATACAAATTTTTTGTAAATTGCTTTTTCTTTGCAATTTTATTTGTTTTAAAGCATGCATATTTATATAATGAAATTTCTAACTATCCAAATTATGTCGGGCTTTTCTCCATTAAAGGCTTTTAGGATTTTAGAAATCATCTTGTAATTATTCATTATATATTTAATAAGGAAAAATATTTCCATATATAAATAAATATTTGGTCCCGTAAGTATATAATTGTTTTTAGCTACAGTTTGTAAAATGTATTGGAATTAGTAGTGGGACCGGAGTTTTACAAATTATGATTGTTTTTGACTGCACTAAGTTATATATTTATATTCATTCTTTTTCATTATAGAGTAGAAGTCATAACAGTTCTATATACAGTAAAATAAATTTTTGTTTTATATTCAAATTATACTATTATATTGATTCTGAAAATAATAAGTTAGTTTGACAAGCCATTATTTAACAATTTTAAAGCATTGAACATTTTTGAAGTTTTTTAAAACTTTTATAAAATACTAATTATTAAAAATATTTAATTATTGTAATGATTTATATTCTTAGATTATTGGAAACAAAAAGTATAGAATTTAAAATCTATTTCTTTGTTGGATTTTACTAATTATTTCTTATAGCTAAACTGGAAAAACACGAAATTTTCAAATATTAACTTTAAGATTTTTAAAAAACATAACTGGAGCTCCCAGTCTAAATCCAAATGAACTTTTATGATCATATGTTTGGGAGTATTTACAGATATTTCAAGATTAAGAAAAAAAAAAGCGTTTGGGATTAGAAAACACATTTTCAAAATTAAAAGTCTGAAAAAAACGCATTTATAAAATTTGGAAAGGCATAAAACAAAAACTAATAGTGTCTGTAAAGCTCTAATTTTTAATATGTTATTTTCCAACTTATGTTCTACATCCAAACACTACTTGAAATAATTATGACTGAAAATATCTTTTTTAATTCAAAATATTCTTTTACAATATTAATAACATTTGTTACTTTGATAGATTATTCGGTTTCATCTTAACCTAATATTTTCACAGGAGTTTTAAATACACAAAACATTTATACACACAAAATAATAGTGATATAAAGGTAATCCCGAAATCACCAAGTTTGTAAATAATGTCTATTTTTTTTCTAAATCGGGGTAGTTTAGCAAGTTTGGGTTTTTGTTGCATGACTTGAAAATACTAAAGTAGTACTACAAAATATTTACTATAATGTAGTTTAACATCAGGGAAATATTTAGTTCTTTCTACAACATTTATATTCAGAACATTTACATTTTGAAGTCTAATTGTAACATCATCTGTGAAAGCTGGATTTTAGATTTATAAATTTCAGTCGCGTATTCCTTCCCTTTCAAATATTATTTCTCACAGAAGCCTGCTTACATTTTTGTCATGGCATTTTCTCAGCAGGGAAAAATTAATGAAAACAAAGAAAAGCTTTTAAATTATATAAATTATGTGTACAAATAAATATAGTGGTCTTTAAATCAATCTTAATTAAGTAAATGTGAGAGAACTCAAAAGCTTCAAAATATAGCAAACAGAAATGATTTTAGAAATTAAAATTGCAGTTAATACCCATTTCACACGAAAAAGTGGCTTGTGTTCAAAAATATTTTCAATTAATTCAATTTAGAATTGCAAAAATACATTAAAGTGAATTCAAAACTAAAATCAAATCTCAGAAAACTTAAAATTTCTTAAAACCTAATTGGTTTTCAGGTCGTCTGGAATTTATGCTTTCTTTGTCTAAGATCCAGCCTAGAGCCTAGGCTTTTTTTACAGTTTAAAAGTATCCTAAAATGATAAGAGAGATCCCAGTTCAATTAGAGCAAGCTTTCCAAATATATGGGCCACAAAAGTTTTTTAAAAAAACCTGATGTTTTTGTTATTATGCCTTAAATTTGGAAAAATTCTCGACACTTAAGAGAATATTATTTAAAAACCAAAAATTATAATCCGTTTTTTCCACATGTGTAATTTTTTTACAAAACTACCCAAAATTTTTAATATAATAACATTTCAAAAGCAAAAGGTAGGGTTTTCTTGCTATATAGAATGAGTTATGAGGATGATGAATTTATACTGTTAATATTTAAGAATAAAATAACAATTTGTAAGGTTCTAATCCTGGAATTAAGGATACATCTCTAAATGTTAAAATTGCTTATAAAATTTCTTATATTATTAATTGTCTGTTAATTTTACTTATGTAAAATGTTCTAAGTGTACTGTTTTTAAAAGACAAAATTAATCAGTAAAATATCGTTGCAATGACTGAATTGAAAGATGTAGTTACGGATGACAATTTCCCATTTATAAATATATGCGAATATGCATTTAAAGGATGTAATACTAAAGAAACAGAAAGATGAAAATGAAATCTGAACAGAAAATGGGAAGAAACACACTTTCGCATTTAACACATTTAAGAAAAATATATTTCCTTATTAAAATTATTGATTGAAAGTGTATTATGTGGTTCCGACACAAATGCTGAAGTGGGGAGAGTATTTTATTCTTAGTGCAAGTTGTTATGAAGAGATTTGATTATGCAGAAAAAATTCTTCAACAGAAAAGTATAAATTTAAGTATTAAAATTTGCATAAATTAAAAGTATTAAAACTCTCTTTAATGTTATTTTAAATTAAAAATATAATAAAATGCAGAAACCCCAGTTTTAATGTACAAGCTTCTTCATCGTATATAACAGAGGTTCCCAAACCTTTTTGTCTCATTGACCCCTTGCCATGTTTTTCGCTTCGGGTAGACCCCTGCCTACCTAATATTAAATTTTTGTAATTTTATCAACTTAAATGTCTTTTGATAATTGGTGCTACTACTTTCAAAAAATTAAATTTTTAACTGTAATGAAGTATAGTTCTGCGTTTAAAAACTTAAGAAGCGCATATAATGCATTAAAATTAAAACAAAATAACTGAACAAATGCTTTTTAAAAAGAAGGATGAATCTGGTGTTTAATAACAAATTTTCTATATTTAATATCAATCTTGTCATGTTTAACCCTAACCTTCCTTTTTCGTAAGTGCCTACTTCTTTCTTTCTTTTCCTTTCTTTTTGTTTTGAGTTTGGAAAACTCAGTGAAACTCCCCCTCACAAGGAAAAACACATTTAAAAACTTTCTCATGATATTCCATAATTTGTGACAAATATCAGGTATGTCTTTTTAAAGCCAAAATTACTGACATCCGTTTCTATAAGATCTTCATTAGGACCTATTCTGATCAGTTCCTATTGCAATATGACACTTTTTTTTTCTCAAAGCGACTATTTGAAATCATTGTCTACTGCTGTATTACTAAAAAAAAACAATCTCAAACTTAGTTTCAAAATCTGAGTAAGGGCATTTAAATGTTAAACGTAGGTTAAAATGTCCTGACAGACTGTGACAAATTTAAAAAATTCGTGACGTTCAATATTATACTTATTTAACTTAATTTTGGAAAAAATGCTGAAATATTCCTTGTATATAAAATTTATGTTGTCACCTAGTATGGTCACCTTTTATGTTGTTAAACTAACCTCACTAAATTTAGTAAACGTTAAATTGGTAAAATCTGGTTCCCACTGGATCAAATTTTTTTAAAGATTAACGCCATGATCTGGTTTAATGAGAACCACGATCATAGACCCCCATTTACACCTCATGAGCCCCCAAATTATTTTTTTTACTCGCGTGGAACTCTTGCAGGTCGTCATAGACCCCTGGGAGTGCATATAGATAAATTTGGAAATCCATTGGTATATAACGATACTACATTTATTCTCATTTTGCTTTTTAAAAAAGATGATAACTTTTACTTTTTTACCTCATAATTTTTTTTAAAAAAAAAAAGAAAAAAAAAAAAAAAAAAAACAGGAAAATCTCTCGGTTTGCGTTTTCTTAGTCTGATATTCAATAATGATTACAGTTTACTTCTGTCTTGATCAAATCTAATACCAAAATCAAAATGTTTTAAAAAAAAATTTTTTTTTAAAGTTTTATAAAGTAATAGGAGAAAAAAATAAATTTTCTTTTGCTTATTAAAAATATTTTTCAACTTTTAACTCGCCATTTCTTTAAATATTTATTTTTTATCCTTTATTTGCTTGTTACTATGATTCAACAAATTGGATGGTTTCTGTTCGCCGTGATGTGGATCCAACGTTCAACACACAATTTTCTCACAAGGCAACAGCTATGTGAATGAGAAATCTCCCCTTTCCAACAACACAGAAACCGAAAAAGCAATAAAATCATCCCCTACAAAAGCGCTTGTAGACCTCCCGTATCTTAAAGGGGGGAAGGCATAAAACTGTGGTGCATTTTCGAAGCAGTTCCCAAAAATAAACATGAACCGTTTCGCTACCGCCAGCTTTGAAAAAGTAGACCGCTTTTGAATGAGTTTCAATTAGAGCCTCACCCACTCAGAGGGTTAAACAGATCAGAGTTAAACCTCAGGGTGGTCCTGCCAGTAATAGTTTAGCTAACCTGTATTTACATTTTTTTGAAATTGATCATAATTTTTGATGAATCTTTCTTACTTTACCGTTATATAGATGATATAATAATTTTTGGTAAAAATAGTGAATTCAAACCAAATATTATGTTCTACCCTGACAATCTCAAACTTCTTAAAACTAATTTTAACTCTAATATGGTTGAATTCCTGGATTTAGACTTGCATCTTATTGACAATAGAGTAGTCTGTAATATTTATGACAAAAGAGATTCTTTTAGTTTCCATGTAATTAAAATTCCTGTATGGAACAGCAATTTGCATCTATCAATTTACAGAAATATTGTTTTGAAATTTTTACTTAGGAATGATAACTTAACTACCAACAAAATAGATAAATTTAATAATATCAAGAAATTCTTCCAATGCTGCTTAGATCATGACTATCCTTTTAACTTCTTAAGAACATATATTCATCACAAATACATTAATCGTCTTGCTATTTCTGATTTCAAAACCACCATACAACAATAGGATTTAAAAGTCAGCATTTTAGTGGTTTTGCTGTGAAGATTCTGTTTTAACACTCTTCACGCAGTTTATTTTTTCCACACCCTTCTTAAAAATCTTATAAAATGAAAAATTTCTACATTTTTAGCAACCAAACCAAATTTCTACATTTTGACAACCAACCAATTTTCTACTGTTGTGACAACCAACCAAGTTATAGCCTACCAAATTTGAATGTAATCTTTCTTGACGTCTTCCTTACAAGCTGGTATAAAGGATGCGTTTAAGTGCAATTTATATTTTTATCACAACATATAAAATCTTTCCATCGGTTTCAAGAGTGTTGGATCTCCTGGAATAAACTCTGTGAGCAGAAGTTTTGAAAAATCTTTTTTGGAAGAATCCTTTTACTGGGTAATTCTTTTGATATTTTTCTGCTTAAACATTTTGGGAGAATTTTTTGCTTAATAGTAGTCGGTTGTTCTTTCATATTTCTATGAGATTTTTTCATACTTTGGGTTTTTTATACTTTGAATTTTTTATACTTAGAATTTTTATACTTTAAATTTTTATTTATTTTTTTGGTCTTTCCTACCGAGTTGCAAAGGGGAAGGTTGGCGCTTCAAAACTAGTTTAAACCCACTTATTCGGTCCTAAGTCCGAAATTGCATTTTGACTCGCTAGGTTCTTATTTGTATTTCATTAAATTTGATCTTTTTTTCCCCCTGTTTTGTTCTATATTTTATATAAATTTCTTCCATATATATATATATATATATAAAAATATATATATATATATATACATATATATATGTATATATATATACATATATATATATATATACATATATATATGTATATATATATACATATATATATATATATATATTTAAAATTACGAGATATATCGTTAGTGGGTCTAGTGATGTTTAACAATGGACTAAATTCATGTGACGCCATAATCACATGATAATTTTAAACCACGTGTTTTTTGCCAATCAAGTTCAAAAACACACGTGACGTCATAGTCACGATAAAGGCAATTATCTATTTTCAGCAAATCACAGTTCTTGCACTTCGTTGTTGCCAAATTACTCTTTTGTTACAGAAACCTTTTTTTTTTAAATAATAAAAAAGAAACGAGCCTTACAGTAGTCGCATACTATGTGTAACATCTGACATGCTATCGGGGTAAATTCGCAATAGCAACGTAAATCCTGGGGAAAAAATGAATGGAGTATGATTGGAAATAATTTTCTATGGGATAGTTATATCTTTAATGAAAATTTTATTTAATTAACAGAAGGAGTAATGCAATTTTTCATCAAAAATATTTATTCTTGTTCAATTTGGGGAAGACCGGCAATGGTAATTTATGATAACTAAAAATATGACACATATACTTGTGTTTTCAAAGTATTTAAAAACCGTTGTGAAAAATAGCGTCAATAACAGTACCACTGTTAGTTGTTGAAACATTTCGATTTGTGTCCATTTCGAGCTTGAGTTCATCATTCAAAAAAGCTATGAGTGATTCGGCTTCTAGCAAATTGAAGTTAACTTTAAAATCCCCACTCAAAATCATGAGAAGCGAGTGATAGTTTTTTTTTTATTTAAAAAAAGAGCAGAACCACCTTCGGTCTATGGTAAAAGTAAAAAATGCAGAAAATCTTTAATTTTTCGAATCGTTTGATTCGGAAAAATGTATACGACCACCAAAATCACTGTTTGTCCATTTTCAAATAAGCATTTTACCAAACATATGTCCCCAATATCTTGACTAACAATACCCAGTCCACTTCTTTGATAAGAAATTTCCATAAATCGAGCCGCAACATGTGAGTTGTTAAACTTACTATAGATCGCAACACTAGCTGCTCTGTGGCCCGGTCGTTTAAATTGTACGCAGCAATCGAAGTCAGGTATCGAAACACGTTCGTCATTGTCTAACCACGGCTCTGCCTAAAGGAATTAGCTTCTTCTCTGATTCTAAAGTGCGAAAGAAAAAAAAACTCCCACGGCCTCGACCGCAGGGAGTGGGGGATGGGGCACAGCCCCTCCCGAATGAAGTAGAATAAACAGAACTTCACTGAATAGCGCGTGCTTCCGTAACTTCCTGTTACTCATTTACGTCACTTTTCACGAAATCACTCCCACAAATCTCCAGCAATTTACACATCAAAAATTAATAGGTGTCACTTTATTTAAAAGTACTTGTATAAAAAAGACTTTTTTTTCGTTAATTTTAAAATCTTTTTGCAGAAATTTCTCTTTATACCTCTGGAGCTTCTTTACCCATTTATGCAATTTAAAATTTTACCTAAGTTTTACAAATAGAATAAAAAGTACGAGCTAGTTTATTGTCCGTTTTGAATTCAATGTAGAACACGTGTTTATATTATCATGTGGCATTCATGAATTTAGTCCATTTGAAAGGTAAATGTTACATTGTACGAATGTTTCAAATCCGTTTAATATTGAAAGTGTCACGGAAATATTACAATAAAGTTATGCATGGGATGAAGTAATGGTAAATTCTGAAATAGGCTTGCAAACATTTTTTGCATGTGAACAAAAATTACTAAATTTATATATAATCAAATAAATGTTTGCATTCTGACAGACAGTTCATATTTTTTGGTACTGATTTTTTTAACAAGGCTAATTGTTAATAGCTTTAGAAGATGCATTTGAAATAAGCCATTCATACACATGTATACGCATAAATATTATTGATTTAACAATATAATTCCAAGGAAATGAAGTTTTAGAAGTACTTGTTTTTTTTAAAAGAAAATAATCTATAATTCATGAAACCAATAAAATTCTGTCTCAGAAAAAAGATTCATTACTCTATCCATAATCACAAGTAAAACCCTCTGTAAAAAATGGCAAGTAAAAATTAAGTCTTCGGTCGAGTTTTTTTGATAAAATAAATATTTTTTTCATTTTAATAATTGTTTGTCGTATTGAAAGTGTATCAAAAACTATCAGGACGATGACAATAGTCAGATGTTGATTTTTAATCATGAAAATAAAACGAGAAATGATATATGACGGAACAGTGTAAATGCACATCAATAGCCTTTGTGTGTTTTCGATATATGGCATCAAAACACGATCCATCAATCAAACTCTATTCAAAAATAATAAAAAGGTTTTTTTCTAGGTGGATGTAATGAGAAAAAAAAAGTATATTTTTTAACAATAGAAATGATTTATTAAGGAACACAAATATTTACATATATTTTTTTTAATATTTTAAAGCCGAATTACTTATTGAATACATCGTATTCGAGCGAGCATTTATAGATTAAATCAATGAACTTTATTTAATAAAAACTGTTAAATTAGGACAGAGCTAGGTGCTCTTTATACAAATATAGTCCAAATAATCTGGATTAGAATGATTTTGGAATAATTTAATTTCTTTTAAGAATTTGTAATCATTGAAAAGTCTCCCAAGATAAAACCTTTTCAGAAACGCGATCTATATTTCTGTGTTAACAGCATATCATAAGCTATAAGACAATGAAAACATTAAAAGCATTTTCAGTAGTAAACTTTACTTATCAGAAATGTGCATGGTTTCTATTTATTATTTACACCATTTATTTGTTAAGAACTTTATATGGTGATCTTTGGAGAATGTCTTTGAAAAACTTCGGTGCTATTATAGCTAGATTATCCCTGGATATTATAGCATCTGTGCTGTGGCTCATAATGTTGAGCAGAAGGGGAATGGTATTTCGTTTGCTATATAATATTCAACTTTCAGGAAGAAATTTAAATAAACAAATTCCAAAATGCTGGTTAATATGTGGAACAATTGTTACGATCTTAGTTCCATTTATAGCTTGGATGAGTATGTTTTTACCCTTCGAAGAAAAGAGATGCAAAGATCAATTAATACATTACAATTTGGACGTACACGATGGTAAGAATTGTATCTTATTATGTATAATGATGTTCTTCATTCAATTCTTGAAATATACATTACGAACTCTTGTAACTGTCATTTATGTTATAATTTGCTGCTTCTTACGAAACCTTATTAACATACATTCATCAATATATTCTAAGAAAGCTGCCAAATCAAAAGCTAAGATTGATTTCTCTTACTTTAAAAATTACGTGGAATTTTCCGAGCAGATGGAAAGAATTCTGAAAACATTTGAGAAAACAATGTCTTTGCCAATATTTCTGATAGTATCTACTGATTTAATGGGGTTAATGTACGGATTGAATAAATTAGATCCTTTTAACAACGCACCAGAAGAGAAAAAACGTGCCTCAACTTATATGTTTTCAATTTTGTTTGCATCGGTAAGAGGATTTTTCTCTTTTCTATGTATTTCAATGGCTGCTTCCAGCATACACGAAGCTAGTAAGAATGCAAAGGATGTTCAGGAAGATATTTTAAAAAGGCTATATTGTTCAGGAGAGAAGAAAGAAATTGAAGAATCACTTCTTTTGAATACTTTGTATCACAGTCCACCTTTCGTTCTCTCCGCTTGGAATGTGTTTTATTTTAAAAAAGGTATAATTCTCTCAGTTACTGGTAACATTGTTACTTACTCCTTGCTAATAATGCAAATTTTAAAATGATTAAAAAAGTTTTTTCCAAAAGTTAAAATTCCTTTCTTTTCTTTCCTTACATTACAGCAAACATTTTTTGCATTAACTCCTATACTTGTCGAACAATTCTTCCGCAGTATTCTTTATTGTTGTATCTGATGCCACCTGATCTGTTGTGCCATATCAAGGCCCACGAAATACGTTTTGGTAAGGGGATGGTTTTTAACACATGTCGTTAGTCATAACTATACGACCTGCCTCGATTACACCTCACTTTTGAGAGAAAACATACTACGGGAGTGGTCAGGGAGTCTCCGAGCCCCTTTCACCATTTACCTGAGATGACTAGTGGCTCGTAGAATATTTAGAACACCCCATTCCGCATAGGCACTATACATTTACTAAACAACCATGTCTTGTCCGGTATTCGAACCCAGGTCATACGGCACAGTAGTCAGAGTCATCCAAACACTTCAAGAGATAGGTTTCTGCTCCTTTTTCATGCATTTTGAAATTTATTTATAAAAGCCACTAGTTTCATACATAAGATAGTTTTTTCACCTTAGAACACAAATGTTACTGTGCTAGTGGTTATTATCCCCTTCGTAGACGGCGTGACATCTCTTATGGCGTCTTAGTATCAGTGCGGTATGTTTCGTATGCCAAGCGACGAAAAGAAAAATTTCAGCCTGGAAACTGAATTCGTCCATACTAACATATCTGTTAAAACCCCGCGAATTATGCTTGTTTTTGAATATTTCAAAGAGATGGTGTAGTAAAATTTCCAGCCTAGAAATCAAAATCGTGCTCTGCTCCACGTTTTGAGATTTTTCTCACGTAGTACGGTATCTGTTATAATTTCTACTAAAACACCATTTAAGATTTTTCTTATACTTATTGCTTAACTATTGTTTGACAAGGTAAACAAAAATTATCTATAGTAAATGATTTTATTTTTGTGACAGATGCGAATTTTATGTTCTGATGTCCAAGACATATTATGAAACTGTTTGAACGGTAAAAAGCTATTTTCGGAAACATTTTTTAAAAAAAATATTTAAGTAAATAATTTTTATATAGATATTAATACTTAACACCTCAAAGCAGTATAATTCATATATATACTACCACAGAGTATTTTTCTTAAAAAATTAAAACTTAGGTGCATTGATGGGAGACCTGGAGATCTGGTAATGGTACATCTCCCATTTGATAACTAATAGATCAATCACATAAAACTACTTACTGGTAAAAGTATTTTGTATTTTGAATTTGGTATAGAATATATATTAACATTCTGCAATAAAAAAATTTTTTCTGTCAAAAATTCGGAAAAAAATAATCTACCAGGGATATGAGGGTTATGAGAATAACTTAACATCTTGGTTCGTAGAAAAATGCTTCATAGATTCTTCTTTTTTGTAAAATTTTTAGTTTGAAAACTTTCTGAATAAGACTTTATGACGATTTAAACTTAATAAAAAGTTTTATTCATATGTTTTTTTATATTCTTACATTCTTTTTTTAAAAGTTTCCTTATATTCTTTTAGAAGCAGCATTTTATTTACTGTTTCTTGTCATATTACAGCAATTACTTTACTACAAAGTATAATCTCTTGCATATTTTACTAGGATATTTTTCATTTATTATTATGTTTCAACATATTGCTTCCTTGATTTTTTCATCGTGAACTAGAGCAAGATTTCTTTACATGTTTATTGTATGCCTATTTAAATTTATATTTCATTATAACATTTATCTAAAACAATTAATTGCAATCACAAAATTAACATTCAATGGACTCAAATAATTTTTAACGAAAAAATCTTAATTTCAAAACAATTTACTATTGTTGAGTATAATTTATCTCTAAATATGATACAAAAATTCTGAATGATTTTTAGAGTTCAATTTTAGAGTAATTACAAGATGGTCGAATGATTTCGGTTTAAAAATAGTTTTATTTAACATAAATCATTAAATTTCTACTTTTATTAAAATTGTACACGCTCGGAAATTTTTTTAATACGTAATGTTTAGTGTTTCATGTACATTTTCTCTTCTTTAGAAATTTACCAAATCCTTATTATAATTATCATACATTTATCATCCTATTTACACGGATTATAAGTTCTAAACTAAGCCTTGCACATCTAATTCCTTTTATTTTCATACTTAACTCTTAAAGTGCCGCTGGCGTATAAATACGTTTCACTCAACTGGTGCTTTAAGCACTCTGGATGTATATATACACGTTTTCCTGATATGCGATGCTTTTCTTCGAGCTGCTATCGGTAGAACTATTCCGAAAATGTTGAAATGCAGTAAAATGACCTTGACGGTGTTTGCAAATGATTTACTTATTACATAGAAACTTTTACTTATTTTTGCCCCCCCCCCCCAATACACCCCAAACGCGTGCTTGTGTGAAAAACAGTGGCACTGAGGAGCAAATCATGTAAGATTTAATTGGCAGTTAAGGAGCCAAAATTGCATACATCAAAAATACACTAAACAGAACATAATTTAGTCATTTGTTTAACGTAAAATAAAACTAATTTGTACCTTTGTTGGTACCAATTTGAATCCGTCTTTGAGTGGTATTTTCTATCCATACCATTAATGCTTTCTCCCTATTTTCGACCTTTGCACATGATCTTGGTAGATCCTACATTTAGACGTTTTTCTAACGGAGTCTTTTTTTTCATTTGTATTCTCTTTAATATGGTTTCTTTCATGGAATAAAATTTAGCAACGTCTGTAACATTTTCTCCATACTAAAATTTTAATCTTGCTTTCTAAAAATATAACTTTCCTATTGTTTTATTTGTAAATTATTTTTGACCTGGTGAAATAGTTAAAATTTTGATAAAAGTTATAAAATTGCTTAAAAAACTATAATTTGTTTTATCACTAATCAATAAATATAAAATTTAAAAAAAATTAAAAAAGAAAAGTGCAATGGTGTACACCTTTCTGCAGCTAAAAATATATTACTCTGGATTACACGAATAGCACATTTTATTCCATGTGTTACATAGAAAATGGGTTCCATTTTTATGTTGGAGGAAATGGATTTCATGTCATAAGTCGGATTATAAGTTACAAAGCGCGCGCGCACACAGATACACACAATTTAAGATCTTATATATTAATAACGAGTTCAAGGAGAATTACATAAAAAAATCGTATAAATTGGAGAGTTTCGTGTATATATATACATGCACGCAAATTTAAAATTTATTTATAAACTAATTTTTTTAAGGGTAAAAATCAACAAATGGTCGATTTTGAGTTTTTGATATTTCTGAAATCTGTATTTCATTACCTTTCTAGGGATATAACATACATGCCATACTTTCAATTAGAAGTATGACAAAATGACTTTTAAAAAATCATCAACTGGTGGGCCACGCCCCCTTTTGACAGATATTTGCCTTTTAAATATCCTGAAATAATTGCAAAGCCTTCTTTTTGTTTATTCAAACGCAATTAACTTTAGATAACAGTTGATTGTTCGATTAACTGTATTAGTTTGGTGGCGGGATTTATATTTACAACATGTTTCCAAGGGTTTCAATTTATTATTTCTTAGTATTTACAAACTCTTCACATTCAAAAGGTATGTTTTTTTTAAAACTACTGTTTTCATAATTTATATTTTTAAAATTGTGTTTAAAAAATAAATTTTTCTAAATTTACTGTATGTGGAAAAAAAACCCTGCACATTTACATTATATATTCCTTATGCATTCTTGTGCATACTGAAGTGATTTTTTGAAAATATTACAAAAAAAAAACCCCTTTAGCTAAGAGTACATGTGTCAAAAAAACAAACAACTTTGAATAAATTCAGTGATGATAAATAAAAGTCTGTTTTTAAAAAAACTAATTTTTTAAAAAAAAAAAAATCATTTTAGTATAAATATAAATGTTTCTTTACTGTACAGACAAGTTTTTAAACTTAAATATTCAAGTTTCTGAATGAAATAGACATACAAAAATTCAGATGTGTCATTTGTCGTTGCAAGATTTTTGTAAATTAACTATTTTTAGAAGTTTTTGAGGTGTCTCTGTTTTAATTGGAGGACCTCTTAATTTTTAATAATTTTAAAGTTCTAAGTTACATTATACGGCTAAAACATAAACTCAGTTTTGAATGATTCATGAAAAATTATAAAATTCTTTGCTTAAGATCATAATATAAAATACACAAGTTTGTACAAAATGAATGAATGATAATAATAAAAATGTTACAACTGAAAGCCCCTTGTTCCATAAAGGACCTATGGCTAATATTATAGCAACTAATATAGTAAGAAAACTGATGAAGTGGTACCAAAAATTGTAAGCAGTAAAATAGAAGAAAACTGTGATGCACATAGCAGTCTAAGATAAGATCCGGAAAAGACACAATATCGAATGGGAATAAAACAAAAAAAGACAAATAAAAAAGATGGGGAATCCCAAAATATAAAGTTTTAAAATTGATTCTTAACCGAAGCCAATGTCAAAAATATTAAAGAAGGAGGTAAAGATAAGGACAGGTCGACAAAATTTTGTACCTAAAATAGTCCAAGAAGAGTAGTGAAGAAAAGACTTCACGAATAAGGGGACAAAGGATTTCTGAAGACTATAGGCCAAGAGGTAAAAATAGAAGAAAATAAAATTTAAAAACGCAATAGGAATACACCAAGGATAAAAATGTGGGATAGATACTTAACCTAAGCAAAAGTCAAAGATATTAAGAAGAATGAGTAAAATGAGACAAAGATAAGGATAGGAAGACAAAAAAAAATTATGCCTAAAATATTTCAAGAAAAGGCATACATAAAGGACTTCACGAGAAGAAAGGACAAGGAATATAATGAGAAGTAAAGAACACGTACACGTGAAAATCAATGGGAAAACCCTAAAGATAAAAAGTACGATAGATACTTAACCATAAACCTATGTAAGGAATATTAAAAATATTTTTTAAAAAATGGTAAATCTGAAGCCAGAAATTAAAAGAGGGAGACACAGCAAATCTTCTAAAAATAGAGAGAGGAGTATAAGAATGTTATAGAAAGAGAAACGTCCCTAAAAAGAGAGAACAAAGGCAAAAGTATCCCAAAAAAGACATATGAGTCAACCTTAAGTTGTCTAACAGTAGGAAAAGTAAGAGAGGATAAGAATATTTACAATGTGTAGGATGATAATCAACGCCATGAGGCGAGTCAAATGAAAGATATAAGGATAATCAAAATGGGCTAAGTCCAAGAAAAAGCAACTTCAGGCAACTGGGACGTTTTAATTGAGATTCTCACTTACTTACATTAAAAGCGACGGAAGTAAAATTTTTACGGTGGATTATCTGTGTATTTACGTACCCGTTAAAGTAAAAAAAAAACTATTTTAAATTACAAATAAATCTGTTTGAGCAATGAATAACCAGTAACTATTTTTTATTTTATTTTCGAGGCATGTTCTTTCATTTAGGTACACTTTGTGTAAAATTCACCGTATATGAAGCTATAAAAATTTACATAATTTTTAAAAACATAACAATACATAAAATTAATAAAATGAAATTAAAAAAAAATACATTTATAATAATTTAAAAAATTTTTAAATTATTTTTATTAAAACTTCCTTTAAATTTTATGCAGAAATTGTACTATAACTAAAATTTGTGAATATATATTTGTTAAAAAAAATCATTCACTTTGTTAAAAATTTGTGGATATAATAATATGCAAAATATCAGCACTCTAGTTAAAGTAGATTTTGAGAAAAGTGTACCGGAATCTCCAAAAAATGCATTTTGAGAAAATTGTAAATAAAGATATTTTATATATGATTTGTAAAATAATATTATTTTTATTCAATATTAAGCCTTACCATAATTACTTTGCAGCATTTCTTAGTTCTTAAACTGTTAGTTTTTAATTCTAGATTATTCAGACGTCTTTTTAAATAATCTTTTCAAAGTTTTATGTCTATAAGTTTAAGTATTTTTGCATCACTTTGAATATCATCATTGCAGGATATTACATAATTTCCTACACATATTTTTATTCCTATAAAACGACACAAAGAAATATCTTTGATGAATTAAAAAAGTTAATTTTAGGTCTCATTTAAATGAAACTTAGTTTTTAAAAATTATCACAAAATAATTTCTGTTTTTGTACTATACATATGAATATTTATTTATTTTAATGTAAAACATACAGTTATATAAATCCCTGGTAACCTGGCCCCCGGACTCTGTTTGTTCTTAATTCTACGTGACGTCTTGACCATCAGTTTTTGTTGTGAGCTCCTGTTTCTCCACCTCATTCGAGCCTTCCTGGATGCCTGGCTGCTCCTTGCTGGTCCTCTTCTGCTTCGATTGAATATCCTCCTCCTGCCTCCCTGTTCCACTGTGATTTCCTTATTTAACATTCATCATCCGGTCATCTGAATGATACTTCACGGTGCTCCTTCTCTACTATGTGCCCTGCTTCCCATCAGCTGGCTTTTTTCTCTCCAAATTCAAGAATCATGCACTTAAGCTGTAAAGATCATTATAACTTTCTTCAACTATGAACTCTTTCTTATGTTTCATCGACTTGTTCCTGCGACCTTAACTGCATCTTCACCACTGGCTGCAAGTCCCATTAACTTTTATTTTTTCTCTAGATTCTTTTGAACTTTTTACGTACCATGAACTTATTTTTATTTTTGTTTTAACTTTGAAGACTTGTACGGTCGTGATTTGCCACCATGTGTCATTGATCATCTGGCTGCCCAGTCTAGGGTAAGTCGTCACTTAGGTGCTGACCCCATGACGAACGCTGTTCTAGGGTACAGATGGCAGAGATCCAGTGTCTTCCTCAAAGGATTCACGTCGGGGATTTGCCCAGCCTTCTCTACTATGTGCCCTGCTTCCCATCAGCTGGCTTTTTTCTTTCCAAATTCAAGAATCATGCACTTAAGCTGTAAAGATCTTTATAACTTTCTTCAACTATGAACTCTTTCTTATGTTTCATCGACTTGTTCCTGCGACCTTAACTGCATCTTCACCACTGGCTGCAAGTCCCATTAACTTTTATTTTTTCTCTAGATTCTTTTGAACTTTTTACGTACCATGAACTTATTTTTATTTTTGTTTTAACTTTGAAGACTTGTACGGTCGTGATTTGCCACCATGTGTCATTGATCATCTGGCTGCCCAGTCTAGGGTAAGTCGTCACTTAGGTGCTGACCCCATGACGAACGCTGTTCTAGGGTACAGATGGCAGAGATCCAGTGTCTTCCTCAAAGGATCCATGTCGGGGATTTGCCCAGCCTGATCCCCTTTGATGGTATGTGCCAACGACGTGCAGGTATTAGACTAAAGGGATACTAATCTTTGACTGTCTAGGTGAATGAGTATGACGCCCATGTAGGGTAATGTCTCTATTATATTTTTATATCTTTTTCTTGAGATTTATTTATTCCAACAATGGGCCTTTCCCTCTATAACTTGCCTTTTATTACACACTTTTACCAAAGAAATCGATGAAAGCGAAGAATAAAAAGCCAAATATGTTATATCACTAGAAAGACCATGAATTGGAGATTTTAGAAATATCAAAATCTCAAAATTGAAAACCTAAAGATTTTTAGCCTACTGACTTCCCTCTAGGGTAGTCAGAACCCCCTATACCGACAATGTTAAATTCAGCTTTTTTATGTATCGTTTTCTCAGAAACTGTTAAATATAAAAAAATCAAATTTTGTCTGTATATTAATTATGCTTTTATATTTATTATGAAGTCAAATTTTTCAAATATATTGTTTAGTTTTTTTCAAAAAACAAGCAACGTAAATGTATCACTATAAATTTTTGAAAATTGTTATTTTTTGTTACGATATAGGATCTGTAGCCAAATATTTTGGAAATATATCCAAATATCATTAAAAAAAAGGTCATGAATTGGAGATTTTAGAAACATGAAAAACTCAAAATCAATAATCTGAAGATTTTTAGCCTACTGACTGACCCTAATAAACTTTTTTGGTTACTGTCTTTAAAAGATAAGAATTTTTCATACAATCCCTTAAAAATATTTTTGAATGAACAATATAAATCTATGAAAAGGGAAAAAAATACATAGATATATCTGCAATTTGAAAAATGAGAAGATTTTATAATTAATGAAAACCAAAACACTTAATATTAAAAAAACCATTTGGGAAAAAAAATCAATTACTTCTTATTCTTATAATTTAAAAAGATCTGTAGATAATTCAATATATATATATATCAATAAAATAATTTATCGGTTTATTTTGATAAAAGATCTTATTCTATTTTATTGATTGTTTGTTATTTCTTGAATGTTCATAAGAAAAACAGAACGATGATAATAGCCATGTCCTAGATTTCCAATATAAAAACTTAGTAACAAAATAAATATATTGTTTACCAATAAGCTCTATTCAATTATTCTCTGGCAATATCAAAATATGTTGTCAGTAAAAAATCAATTAATCGAACTCTATTCATTTAGAATAAAGGCTTTCTACTAGGTTTCTGCAAAATAACAACATATTTGATGAATATGAATGATTTAACAAGGGTGCAAGGACTTTGTCCTTATTTTTTTCATTTTAATGCCAATAAATTCATTGAATATCATACAAGGGAAAACTTAAACTATGGTTGTACTTATTGAATTAAAAAAAATGTCTTAAACTGCAAAAACCTTGATATATTCCTGTTCATGTAAATTAAAATGGTTTCAGAAGAACTAAACACTTGTAATGAGTTTATGTGGGAAGTTAATGAGAAGTTTCTAAAAATTGCCTTCTTTCAATGAATACCTAAATAAGCAAAGAGAAGCTGTTGGATAACATTGAAAATAAAACAATGAAAGAATTAAAAAAGTCTTCAAAGCTAAGATTTATTTACCAGAAATGTGACTGTGTTCTTTGGATTATTTATACTTTTTACCTGATAACAACAATCATATTGGGTAACTTTTGGGACGCGTCCTTCAAACGTATCGGCAGTAGATTATCCAGAGTATCCCTAGATATCTCAGCTTCTTTGTTATGGTTGGTGTTGATGACAAGGAAGCAAAAAATTTTTCGTTTGTTACGTGACATTCAACTTGCTCGAAGTATTTTCAATAAAAATATTCCAAAATACTGGCTAATATTTGGAATGTTTGTAACGATCTTAATTCCAATTTTAGCTTGGATGAGTATTATTTACCCTTTCAAAGAAAATCATTGTAAACAATTGCTAATGTATTACAGTTTTGGCTTCAACTATGTAAGCAATGGTAACAATTGCATCGTATTTTATTTAATAATGTACATCATTCAGTTCATAGTGTATACATTACGAACATGTGTAACTGCTTTTTACATTATAATGTGCTGTTTTGTACGGAACCTCATTACCACACATTCATCCATAAACGCGAAAATGATCGCCAGTCAAAAAGCTAAAATTGACTACGCATTCTTTAAAAATTACGTGCAAATTTCCGAGATAATAGAAAAGTTTCTGAAATCATTTGAAAAAATAATGTCTTTTCCAATATTTCTGATAGTTTCAAGTGACTTAATGGGATTAGTGTATGGACTGATTAAATTAGATCCCTTTAATAACGTACCAGAAGAGAAACGGCGTGCCTTATCTTATTTGCTTTCCATTGTGTTTGTATCCGTAAGAGGTTTTGTTTCTTTCCTATGTATTTCAATGGCTGCTTCTAGAATACACGAAGCCAGCAAGAATGCGAAAGGCATTCAGGAAGATATTTTAAAACGAATGCATAATTCAGGGAAGAAGAAAGAAATTCAAGAATCGCTACTTTTGAATACTTCATATAATAGTCCACCCTTCATTCTGTCCGCTTGGAAAATATTTTATTTTAAAAGAGGTATAATTATCTCTGTTACTGGTAGCATCGTAACTTATTCCTTGCTAATAATGCAAATTTTAAAGTGAAAGAAATAATCAATTGCCACAATTATATATATAAAGAAAATTTATTTGTGATTACATTGATCAATATGTTTTTTACAGTAATTCCTATAGTCATCGAACGTCTTCTGTCCTGAATTTCTGTTCAAGCATTTTGAAATTTATTTTTATAAGCCGCCAATTCCATGCATAAATTTTCTTTATCTAGAATACAAATGCTTGTGAGTTAGATATTTTTACATGCATAGCATAAAATTCAGTTTGTTGAAAAACAATCTTAGTGTTTTTGCCTCCTGTTTGCACAACTTTGGAACTTAAAAAGTATTTCTAAAGAGACTTTTAGAAATTAATGCAAAACATTTGCTTTATGAGTAATTCACGGCAAAACATAAGTTTTTTTTGCTTGATTAATTTACAACAAATTTCATTGATACTTTACCACAAAATATTGCTACTTGTACATGTCCACGAAAATTTCTTTTTTTAAAAAATTCTATATTGGTATAGTTTTCTTATTTGAGAGCAAAGGCTTTTCCACCATGGATTAATGCAAGGCTTCATAAAATGTTTATCTTACCATCCATTTTACCATCCATTTTTATTTAAGTCGAACAACTCGACACTACCTTTAGTTTTCGTATGAGGGTGACGCAGTTAGCCCAATCCTTTTTTCATAATTATTTATATTGCGCCCAACAAAAATCGTAACTGAAGTGAATAACTTAATGAAGAGAAAGTTTACTTACATACTTTGAAGAACTTATCAGTTTTTCTTAGATAGTTTGAGAAAAAGATCTAATAAAACTGAACTAAATGTTTCAAATGTGCGTGCCTTTAAAAAACGGACGCAAATCATAGGCCATATTCGCTAAAATTACAGGAACGGTATTTGCAAGCATGATTCACTATAGAAATGATTTTGTTCAAGTTAGATGATCGACAAATAGCATGTTGAACTTTATTTGCTTGTGTCTTTTTGACAGACACTGGGTCTCTTGTGATACACTTCTTTCTCTTTATCTTTTTGATGAAGTTATTTAGGTAGAATTAGGAAAAACTTCCTTTCGACTAAAAAATCTCATGTTCATAGCTTTTTTCTCAATTTTACTTCCTCTATCATGGCAACTATCCGTTATTTTATCAGGTTGTTCACTTGCTAGATCAATTTCTTCTTCTAAAGTTTCAACTTCATCTAAAAGAGATCGCAGTTAATTCATTTCTTTATATATTTATATATATGTAATAATTCCCAGTAATATAATCCTTTAAAATAACTTTTAACTACCAATGGTCCATCCCTTCAGGACCAACGTTTTAGTAATAAGTTAACCCGCCGCCTAACGAGAGTATTTTAAACTACACCTATCCACCCACTCAGATCATGTGATTTGAGAAGCCTATAAATACCGAGATTCCTGGAGACCAACTTTCTCTTTCGCTTCTGTATTTTGTCTGCGTAAACATGTAGCCGGCTGCATTGTGTTTGTGTGTGCTTCTATTGTGACGTCCCTGTAATGTCTTATGTGTCCAAGATGGATAATAAACAAGCTTATTCAATCACCGGAATGCCTCGTCAATCTCAGCCAAAGCAAACAGCAATCGTAAATAATAGTAATAATATAAAGAATACTTTCAACGGCCACGTCTATTTCATTATATAAAGAATACCTTTCAACGGTCACCGTCTATTTCATTATATAAAGAATACCTTTCAACGGCCACGTCTATTTCATATATATATATATATATATATTATATATATATAATTTACATTAATAAATGATAATGTGTCGATCATCACTCAAAACTACTAACCTCGGGGAAAATGTATTCTGTCCGTAGCTAATATTTTGGAATAAATGTAGTCCCATGGAGAACTAAGCCACCCCAGTACCATAAGATTATAAAAGACGATTGTCAACTTTCCAAAGTGAGGGTAATATTTGACAAAGGCATTTTATTTCCCATGTAGACCGTGATATAGGAGGATACTGACTACGTCAGGGGTGGGCAACCCGTGGCCCACCTTAATTAATTTTTTGGCCAGCGAGATTCTATATATTTTTAGAAAATGCGGTTATTCTGTTCAATTTTTTGTTTTTAGTGTAGTGTTTTGTAGCAATTAAATCCCATAACTGTTTCTATTTTATTACGTTTCTTCTGTTTTCATACTTATTTAAAAGTGGGCAGTCTTGCATTGCAGTGACCACCACAGCATGGAACTTGATTCGTATACATTTATCGAGCTGCTTATTATACATCTGGGCATGTGCAGTAGTATTCGTTCATGGAGTCAATGAATCCTAATTCAAGTAACTGAACAAATGCTAAGTTTGAAAGGTACCAAAACATGGGAATGTATTTCCCCTGTTGTTGAAACTGTTTCTGCGAAAAGAGTTTATGTTTGGAAATTCCTTCTGGAATAGCAGCTGATGGGGTACCTACTATGATTGTTAAAGTAAAATGAGTTGTAAAATTACTGATCAATAAAAGAGAATCCAACAACAAAACTAAAAACTACTGCAAAATAGATGATTTAAATATAATTCACTGTTTGATTCATCTACAAAATCTATGTACCCAAATATTATCCATGAATTATATCATGCAAATAATCATTACACAGTTATATACATTCGATCACATGCACTTTTGCTTCGACAACTTTAGGAGTTTTTAAAAAAAATTAAATTGTGTATATACTGACGTTGTCGTGTCAGATAGTTGAGTTGTGGAAGATATTAACAGAGATTTTATGAGTTACGTCAAGGCATTTTTAATGCAAGACAAGCAAACACCAGTACTAGAGTTAAAAATGATGAACATGTATTGGATTTATGCTTTTTAGATATCATCGATTAGAAATAGACTGTGAATATGCTGACGTTGTCGTGTCAGATAGTTGAATCGTGGAATATTTTTACAGCTATTTTATGAGTTACGCCAGGAAATTTACTTGTTAATGAATGACAAGCAAATACCAACACTGGAATTAAAATTATTAATGTATATTGGATTTTTACATTTTAGATATCATTGAAAAGCGCAAACAATTAAATGCATCATTGCAAAAAAAAAGTTATTTAATAATCGATGCATTTAAACTTATAAAAGCATTTAAGAAGAAATTATTGTTCATTGAATCTTTGAATAATAACGTTCAACACTTTCCACTGATGAAAGAATTTTTAAAAAATTTAAAATGTGTTAGTTATATCAAATACGCAAGAGAAGTAAGCAAAATATCAGCTACTTTTGAGAATAAATTCACTAATTTAGACAAATACAAAAAGTTATTTGAAAAAAATTTATCTCTTTTCATGTGAATGTCGAGTTGTCACGAAAATATTTCCAAGTGGAACTGATTGACCTATAAAGCAACAAGGAATTAAAGCACATTTTTGAAACATCATAAACAAAAATACATTTTAATAACATATATGCAAAAAAAGAAATATTTTCTAATTTGAGAGATCTGGCACAAAAAGCTGTGAGCACTTTTGGATAAACTTAGACCTATGAATCGTTATGTATGCTTTTATGCATAAAAAAATATAATAATTTATTTTGCTTTCAATTTTCATTCCAATAAATGTGTGCAATGAGTCTAAATATAATATAAAAATGTATATTTTTGTATGTGGTCCAGGGGGATTATAATGTTTTTCCGAAGTGTCCTGCAAGATCATTTAGATTAGCCACCACTGTGGACTAGGTCATTTATCACAAACAGTTTTCCCATTATTAAAAATTCCGTGAGCATAGCGTGACCCTGTGCCTCACGCAACATCTCCTGTCTTAAATTTATAAATAAATTAAAGCGTATATATACACTCAAGAGCCAAAACATTATGACCACTTGTCAATAACGAGTTGGCACTCCTTCGGAGCGCAACATAACTTCAACCCGCCTTCGCATGGATGCCACAAGTCCTTGGTAAGTGGCAGGAGACAGATTGTACCAGATGTTTAAGCAACGCTTACGCAAATCCGAGATATTGCGAATTGGTGGTCTTTGAACTCTGAGCTGTCGTCCCACGACATCCCAAATGTGTTCTATTGGATTGGGATCCTAGGAATTAGGTGGCCAGGACATTAACTGGAATTCAGCATCATGTTCCTGGAACCACTTCAACACAATTTTAGCCTTGTGACACCGGACGTTGTCCTGTTGGAACATTCCATTTCCAGCTAGAAAAACAGAGGCCATGTAAGGGTGTAACTGGTCCGCAATGATGTTCAGATACCCTGTAGCATTCATGGTCTACTCTACCACAACCACGGGTCCCTGAGACGCCCAAGAGAACGCCCCCCAAGGCATAATACCACCACCAGCCTGTGTATGAGCTACTGTACATTGAGAGAGCAAATGTTCGCCTGAAAGACGGCATATCCTGACACGGCCATTGGCGTTTAATGACAAACTATGATTCATCTGACCAGGCGACTCTCTCCCACTGATCTATGGACCAGTCGCGATGTTCCCGGGCCCAGCGCAGGCGCAGTTGTCGATGACATTTGGTCAGCAAAGGCACACGAGTGGGACGTTTGCTGCGTAGCCCCATATCCAACAGTGTCCGTTGAACAGTGTGCTCTAATACTATTCTACTTGGCCCTGTATTTTATTGGGTTATCAGCTGAGCCACTGCCTGGCTCCGGTTTTGCTTCACCATGCGAGACAGTCTCCGTCGACCTTTTTGTTTGATAGCGTATGGACGTCCAACACCATGTCGTCTACTGCTGGCTTCACCGTCGTTCATCCACTATGCATAAGTACTAACAACTGTAGATTGCGAACAACCCATGAGTCGTGCAGTTTCGAAAATACTTGTTTCGAGCCTTCGAGCCATTACAATCCACCCTCTATCAAAGTCACTTAGATCCCCAGCCTTTTCCATCAGACACAGAAGCAAGTGAAAGAATTATTCTTCAGACATCCAGCAGCAATTAAATACCACTTCCACCTTATCACGCGCATTCCACGTCATCCAAGCAAGTTTATTGCAAAATGTAGGGGCGGTGATATTGTTTTGGCTCTTGAGTGTATATTCGAAGCTCTTTGTCACAATCACAAACTAACACACAATAGCTTACAATAATTTTGGCAAAAGAAATCTGAATTATTTTTTTGAAAGCTTTATGTTGACACATTAATATTTTTCTGATAAATAAAATTTAGCTCTAAATGTAATTAAAATATTCTGCTTAATTTTTTAAGCGTATCATTTGTGCATGGACTTATATTTAAGACAAGCATACTCGCATAAGGTTGAAGTATTTTAGCAAAACAAGAAATTGATTATTAAAAAAAAATTCATTTAATATTCCTCCATAATTTCCCACATTCATTGAAAATCGTGAAATTAAAAAAATTATAATTCGAAATTGTTACTGTTTTACACTCTTAATGGCTGCTAAAGTAATTCACCTTTTATTATAATTATCATATAACTATATTTCGATTTATATGGGGTAAGTTCCTTAAAATCCATGCAAAACCAAATGGAAGGTTTAATATGCTAACCTGCCTAAATCGAAAACATACAGAAATGTACATAACTCAGTCATTTGATTGAACATAACATAAAACAAGTTTTAGTATCAGATAGAATCCGTTTTTGATGGGTGTCTTCCATCCACATAGCAAGTGTTTTTCCCCATATTTTTTATTGCAACACCTCTTACGTATCAAGCTATGCACACTCTTTTTACCCAGCAGAAGGCACTTACTTGATACTAACGTTAGTGGTCGCGCGTGATGACGGAGTCTCACCAATCCTTCTTTTTTAGAATTATTTTTATTGTACACGTGAGTAATTAAAATAAGGGAACGTATACTTACCTACTTTTAAGGACCTTTCAATTTTTTTTAATAATTTTAGAAAAAAAAATCCAATTAAATTTACCTAAAATGTTCCAAATGTGCATGGTCTTAATTAAAGACCCAAACCACACATATTTTTCGCAAACATTACAGCAGCGTTTCTCTAACTTTGGGGCGTGCCCAACTAGGGGAGCGTTCCAACGAAAGGGGCGCGATCATATCGAAAAGTAAAAAATAAAACATTAATTAAAATATTATTATTATAGTGAAATGAATCAAAACAAAAGTACATTCTGATATTAAAAGAAATATAAAAAATACGCATTTACACATATATAATATATTTATAAATGCATCACAGTACTTCACACTGCATTTATAACCATTAATTCAACAATACCAAGTCCATGGCGAAGGGTACTATGCAGCTTCCTTTTAGGTGAGGAACCGACTAACTTGGACTTGGTGTAGGCTTTCCTGCTCGAAGGGGATTTGAAACAACAACAACAATACCAAGTTAAGAGCAAGTTTAGCTATTACGAGTGACCCTATAGGCTTGTCTTATATAAGGTTATTTTTAAAAAAATAATACTTATCTTGGTAATTTCTACGGATTTCAATTAAATTCGTTTGTAGATTTGCGTAAAAGCACATTATTATTGAATTAAATACAATGTTATTGTTTGGATGGGGAAGGGGGGCGCGAAGAAAATTATGCATGGAAATTGAGTCGCAAGTTTTGAAAGTTTGAAAAGAACTGCATTAGAGGAAGGATATTTGCTGGCAAAACTGTCATATTTTTTTCCAGTTATTGTAATTTTATTATCCATTGATGTTGATCCATTAGCTTGTTGAAGTTTTTCGTGCAGCGTTTTGACAAGACACAGTATGTCTTATGGCTTCATGTCTTTCTTGTTGGAGTTTTTTAGGTAGCATTTGAAAATTTTCCTTTCAATTTGAGTATCCAGACATGTAATAAAATTTAACATGGATGTGTGTGTACATGTTTGTGAAGCCCTTTAAACTATTATATAAAAATAAATTACTTTCCGAAATTATAATCATTTTCACTTAATAGAAAAAATTATGTTTTGAGAAATTTGAAAAGAAAAACACATACGCACACTTTCCTTCTGTTGAAATTTAATTACACTAGATAATCTGATAAGAAAGCTTTATTATACATACAAAGAATATGAATAGTAGATTTAGATTCTGATCAAGGAAATCCAAAATAGAACACAGTTTTTATAAAAACTACAAGAAAACTAAGCGTTTTTGTAATCAAACATAATGCAAAAACTAATGGACTTTTTTTTTTGAGATATCATATTCTAAGAAACAACGGAAAGCGAATTCATAGGGAAAAAACCGGGTAAATTATGGAGTATGTGCATATTTTTGCTAATTTTTATACACTAATTATACCTTTAATTATTTTTAAATTTGCTTAACACGAGTGTCAATATTTTTCTTCATAAGGAACGAATAATTCAAAAGACGTATAAAATGAAGACCGCCGTTTTAATGCATCTACATACATTAACAAAAATTTACAAGTCGTGTGTAGCTAACACTAATTAAAAATATTGTTAGATAGTCACCTTTATTAAGAAAAAATTGCGCAGATATAAAAATGTGTTATTCGATGTTAAGACTTATAAAATAAATACATATTTCCGATTTATAGAGATATACTGATGTTGCAGATGCAGTTATTAAAATAAATTATTTTGTGAGTCGTAAATTTCTTTTTATACATTTTCACTGCAATTGAACTTTTTGCAATATGACTTTCTTAAATGAAAGAATGAGATAAAATTTTGAAATGGACCGTCAGCAGAGAAGATTTTGTTGAACGACATTGAATTGAAATAATTCGAGTCCTGCTTCAGCAAAAACAGGAAATTTTGTGAGGTTAGTGTAAGTTATATATATATATATATATATATATATATATATATATATATATGAGAGAGATGGGGCCACTTTTTCTCACTCCTTTGAGAGGGCTGAAGCACCGAATTAAGTGTCCCTCTTATTGTTTGACTATTGTTAAAGTTACCTGTTCTAGTTCTGCACTTCACTTGTAGAAGATCTAGCGATAATTAATAACATGAAAACTCGATTTTACATTTTATAAATTGTATCAACCCTGTTTAATTCTTCATGAAAAATTATCATTATGCTTTGCTTATGAGCACATAATCTTTCTTTATGAAATATTCTTGTAAATTTTTGCTGGTATAAACCTCAATTGCTAAAGTTACTCGTATCGTCGTTGCATTCTGTCAGCCATTGAGTTTGGAAGTTTTTGATAACACAAGTTGGTAATGTCTTTCAAGGATACATAATCGCAATAAAAAATACAATCGTTTACATATAAGCGTTATTGGATAAATTATCTAATTATAAGGACAATAAATTTGTTACTTTGATACGCTTGTATTTTGAAAAGAAATGAATCAATAATTAAAGAAAACATTAAAAATGATCTTATTTAGACGAAAAATAATCATATGTTTATGATAATAAGCAGAAAATCCTCTATAAGGGATACATTATATACCAAAATTAAGAAGGTCTGGCACACGCAATTTGGAAAGATCATCAATTTTAACATTTTTTTTTATTTCATAGTTATTTCTGTTTAAAATGATATATGATATGAGGAAATACGATAATTAGAAATATTTTTATTTATTTTTTAAATGAAGCTACTCTTTAACGAGCATCAAATTAGCTCTGATAGGAGCACATGTGTTTCTCCTTGCATAAGTTTCTGATGAGCGCGAATCCATATGACATCCAAGTGGAAAAGTAAAAGTGTATTGGGTTTATCCAAAAGTGTATGAATACACCGTCTGGTGTTAAGAACACCATATGGATTCCAAGATCAGCATTTGTGGAATTAAAAACTCTAAAAATAGGCATAAATATGGCTATTGCACATTTCATTGTGAGTCATGTAGCAATAGTAATGATCTTAAAATATTGTGATGATGAACCAATTTATAAATGTATGTCATGCTTCAAAAAATTAGATGCACGTAGGACTCGTGTAGCCCGATAAAAGCATGTTGAGATCCCCCCCGCCCCTAAAAAAAGGCAAAATTGTTAACAATAAAGAAAAAGAAAGAAAGAAATAAAAGAGTCTTTTGTCAATGCAGAGGGTAAAGAAAATGTTTCATATGCTTCTGGAAAGTTCTAAAAAAAAGTAAATGCTCAACAATTTACAAATTTTTACTTTAAGCTATTTTCTCAAAATGTAATTTTTTCAATTTATGCACTTTTTCTTCTCAAAACTACTCATTATATAATCCTCAAATTTTTAGTGATCATACCTTTAACACTTTTACACATTTTGATGGAAGGAATTAGATATATATATATCTGGCAAACCTTTTTAGGTAAAGCTTTTTTTAAATTATATTTTAGGGGGGGGGGGAATTGGACAGTTTCTTAAAAAATTCAAAATTACTTTATTTTTTAACAAAAAGACAAATCCCCTTATTAAAATTTTGTTAATAGTACACATAACCTTGTGTAAAAATTTATCCACTAGAAGGACATAATTTCTGAGAAAAAGGTGCATAAACTTACGTAATTTTACATGGGCTACTATAGACGTGCCGGACTCTCCTAAATTAATTTTTTATCGGTTTTCTTGGATAAAATAAATAATGTTCCATTTTATTAATTGGTTCGTATCTTTTGTGTGTTTATGAAAAAGTGAGGACAAGTATAAAATTGCTATATGTTTGATTTTCTGAATAAAAGGTATTAAATATATCGTTCATCAATAAACTATTCAATTGTTATTTTGTTACTGCGAAATGCGTCGCCAATATACACAATCAATTCAACAAACTGTATACAAATAAAATAAAAGCTTTTTCCTGTGTAGTTGTAAAATTAAATTTTAGAGCGATAGAAAAAAATTGAATAAAATAAATTATATTTTTGAATATTTTGTATTTTAATGCCATTAAATGAAATGCACATTATACCAATCAGCATTTCTGGCATGGATATTATCCTTGAACTCTTTAAAGTACCATGTTGAACTACAAGAGGACTAGGTAACTTTTTCGTAGATATTGGTAACTTAATACAAATTAAAAATGTTTGGAGTAATTAAATTTATCTTACGAATTTGTAGTTATTGAAAATTATCTGCGGAATATCCAGATTCAGCAATGAGAAGAACTGTATTTCAATGTTAATTGGATAACACATGCAGTAAAAAATGGCACAATTAAAGGCATCTTCAAAGTTTAATATTATATACCAGAAACTAGCTTTGATTTTTTGGATTATTTATACTTTTTACATGGTATTAATAATGTTAACAAGAGATTTTTGGAATACATCCTTGACACGTTTCAGCAGTAGAATATCCAGATTAACCCTGGATATTGCTGCTTCATTGTTATGGATCATAATGACGGCAAGGAAAAAAAGGTGCTTCGTTTGTATCATGAAATTCAGAGTGCAGGATATAAATTTAATACAAAAATTCCTAAATACTGGTTTATATGGGGAATATTAGTAATGATTCTAGTTCCATTTCTAGCTTGGATAACTATTATTTACCCTTTCGAAGAAAATCACTGTAAACAATTGCTAATGTATTACAGTTTTGGCTTCAACTATGTAAGCAATGGAAACAATTGCATCGTTTTTTATTTAATAATGTTCATCATTCAGTTCATAGTATATGCATTACGAACTTGTGTAACTGTCTTTTATATTATAATGTGCTGTTACTTACGGAATATCCTTATCACACATTCATCCATAAACGCTAAAATGATTGTCAGTCTAAAAGGTAAAATTGACTATGTTTTCTTTAAAAATTACGTGCAAGTTTACGAGAAGATAGAAAAGTATCTCAAATCATTTGAGAAAATAATGTCTTTTCCAATATTTCTGATAGTATCAAGTGACTTAATGGGATTAGTGTATGGTCTGATTAAATTAGATCCCTTTAAAAATATCCCAGAAGAAGAAATGCGTGCTTCAACTTATTGGTGGGCCATTATTTTCATATCGGTAAGAGGAGTGTTTTCTTTTTTATGTATTTCAATAAATGCTTCACGTGTTCATGATGCTAGTAAAAATTCCAAGGATATTAAAGAAGATATTCTAAAACGACTTTACACTTTTGGAGAGAAGAAAGATATTCAAGAAACACTACTTTTGAATATTTCATATAACAGTCCACCCTTCGTTCTCTCAGCTTGGAACTTTTTTTATTTTAAAAGAGGTGTAATACTTTCAGTTACTGGTAGTATTCTGACTTACTCCTTACTAATAATGCAAATTTTAAAGTGAATCGAATGTATTTTTACGTAATGAAAAAAGTCACTTGATTTGTGAATATATAAAAACGAATATATTTTGCATTGCCTTTTATATATTTATTAATTATTTAATTTTAAGTTGTAATTTATATGCAGTATATTGAAAAACATTTATTGTAACCACAATGTCTAGTTTTATTTACAAGTTATGTTACAAACCCATGAATTCTTTGATTGTGAATGTGCTCAATATTATAATGAGGCATACTTATGGTTCAAGTATATAACTATAGTTGCAATATACCTTTTTTAAAAAGGTTGACATTTTAGTAATATACATATTTATAATTTATAATGAAACTGGTTTTGAACACACTTAACCTGGGAAAAGCCCGCAATCAGTACTAATGTTAGTAGATGTGCGGGATGACGGAGTTACTCCAGCCAATTTTTTAATAATTTTTATTGCACTAGATAAAAGTCATATTTCCCTGACTACTTTAATTAAGAGAAAAAATTTTTACCTACTTTTAAGAACTTTTAAATTTTTCTTTGATTATTTGCAAAAAAATTCCGCTCAAACTGAACTAAAAGGTTTCAAATGTACATGACTTAAACAAAGGAAAATCACAAACATTTTTTCGCTAACATTACCGAAGTTCTATTTCCAGGAAAAACCATCATATTTTGTTGACGTTATTGTAGTTTTATTGCCCTTTTACGATCGACAGATAGCATTCTGAACTTTTTATTTCTCTTTGTTTTGGATTGGGAGCAGTGTGCCTTGTGGTACATTTGTGCATTCGCATCTTTCTTGATGGAGATTTTAGGTAGCATTTGAAAATTTTCCTTTCAGTTCAAAAGTTTCGTGTTCCTCTCTTTTCACAAATTTACTTTGGTTATCTTTATTTTTTCCATTATTAATCATTGATTGTTCAGTTTCAACTTCATTCGATAGAGATCGCAAATGCCCATTTCTTTTTTACGTTGAGTTATTTTATTTTTATAAAACATAATGAGTTGTACCTACACATTAACCAGAAACAATAAGTCGTTCACAGAGGGAAAATGTAGCCTTATTCATAGAAAATAGTTTGGAACAAAAGTGGTCAAGCCGAGTACTTATTCACCCCCAGTACCGTAAGAGTGTTTAAAAAAAAAACGTTTGCCACTCTCCCTTGTCCTTTCCAAAAAAGGGAAATATGTAACAAATATATTTTAGTTCCCATGAAGACTACCATGTATGATGATACCGATAAAGTCATTGGAAACAAAACCAATTTTCCCAGAATTAAGGAATTCATGAGCCTTTGATGACTCTGTGCCTCGCGCGACAGCTCCCGGATAATGAAAATTATTTGGTTTCAAGGCTATTTTACTTTTTAATATTTTTTAATTGAATTGAAATGCTGCGAATTATAAAACAAACTAAGATAAGAGTAACTCAAAATAAATTTTCCAAAACCGTTAATATAGTTAGTTCATACATAATGATATTCTTTGCCATACAAGGACAGAAAATTATTCTATACAAATAAATTCAATATTTTATTTATATTGTTTGCATTGCTAAATATTTAAATACAATATTGTGTTAACTTTCATTTATGAAAAGCCACAAATTTGGAAAACTTTGGTTCATTAGACTGAGAACCATTGCTATGTAATTAAAATGTAAAAACAGTGCGTGTATAGTGAACAAGATATAAATAGTAAAATTTCATTTAATATATAGTAAGCGTATGTAAAAAAAAAACTTTCATGCAGGATCTATGAACTGAAAAAAATATTGTTGTATGCAAATCAAGAATTTTTGAATAACTTAGGATATTATGTTTTTAAAAGATGTATTGTTGGTGGAATACTCATATTTTTGTCCGAACATAAAGCTGCTCAAAATATACGAAAAACGTGTTACGGACACCACTACAACACACTCATAAAATGTAATATCCACCAAGACGTATAAATGAAACGATCAATGTGTCAGGCATATTTCAACCAGTGGAATCTAACATAAAAAATATATTTATTTCGCTTTCCTTGTTAAGAGGAAATTATCCTTGTTTAATGGAGATTTGTGTTGAGTCGCTAGACGTCCACGTGTAAGACAATGTCTTTTTTATTAAGTAATACAAAATGTGATGCTCAATTGAGACATTGATTATGTTTGCTATTAATATTGTCTAGTAAGATAGAATCGCCTGCATAATATGAAATCGTATTGTCATCCGATAATAGAATGCATCACCGAAAAGAAACGCAAATACATGGTCCTGTGAGTCATCAGAACTTTAAAAACTGTTTTCATAATTCACATTTAGCAGTGTGCATTCATTTACCGTGATGTTGTCTCATGTTGTTATACTATAAAAACTTTATCAAAGATACTATTGGAAATAAGAGCACTACCACTCTCATGCCAGTCCAAGAACAATTGTATTCGGATGAAAAATTGAGCATAGACTTTCTTAAAAATTTGATACGGCTTACAAAATTTCAATTGGGTACTACCAATTTTTCTGTCTGAGATGCTTACGCAAAATATATTAAGGCTCATAAACTTGTCTACTGCAGGTGTCTGAGAACACCTTAGGTTATATATCTTTTCCTGTGGCTGTAAGATTTTTTTTTGATGTTACACAAGCTATATTGTGGGTGAATCCTTTCGATTTTAGGATGATATGTACATAGCCTTAGTACTGTTCGGCCCACTCTACATCAGCAACACTTTCGACTTGTTTGTAATGTTTTGAAATTCTAGGGGAAAAAATGTAGATGATTTTGAATTTCTTGACAGTATGTCTCATTTGTTTCATATGTCTCATTTTCGAAAATTCGATAAACCTGGCGTATGCAAAATGATGTTTGCTGGGCATATACAAAATTTCATAATTATCAAAATTTTTCGTTTCATTAGGATTTTACTCTATCTGCTATATCTTCGTAAGAATAATTTTCAATACCTTATCGGCACTGTTATTGGTTTAAACCCAATGCACAAATTTTTCGGCATGTAAAATATTTTGTTAAAATGTATATTTATTAGAGAGAGAGCCTTGTTGTACTGGTATACCTGTTTCGTTTTCCCCTTTGTTTTATCAATATTCAATCACACACATTTCTCACACTTTTTATATTATATATATTAAAAATAAAAATTTCATATATATATTGTTACGATTTTGGTATTTAAAATGTGTTTATAATGTTAAATTATGTCAAAATTACTATTCTGCTTGAAAAATAGTGCAGGATTAATCTTTATTGCATGTAAACATGTGAATTAGATCAATTGCTATGGGACCTTGTAAATTACATGGGGCCTTTGGGTATCTCGCCAATTGGCGAGATATCGTTTAGTTGGCACAGTTTTGGCAACTTATTTTTTCGCCAAATTTGTTGCCAAGTGCCAAATTTGGCGATATTTGACGACTTCCGGTTCCGGGCGGTTCTCCTATTTTCTGGAATGTTCTACCACTTTCGCCGTGTCTATATAAGGCTAACTGAAATGCAACATGGGGCAATTATTCAGATTTCTTGAAGCTCAGACACGCCCGCAGCCTCTGTTACTTAACGGCTGATTCCGTTGTGATTTATACCGAAGAGAGAACGAAAGCCTACGGCTTTGAATTTGATCTATTTCCCGCTGGATCAGTACATTGCGTTGTGTTACTGTTGTGTTGTATTACTGTGGCTTCGGCTGTTCTTATGCCTTTCTGAACATTGTATTCTTCATTGGGCTGATAATAAAGAACTGTTTTATCGCTGTCCTGATTAAAGTCTATTCAATCCCTGGACCCAACAGTGAAATTCGTTACAATATATATATCTAATATATAAAATTCTCCTGTCACAGTATTTGTAACCAAACTCCTCCGAAACGGCTAGACCGATTCTAATGAAATTTTGTGCGTATATTCAGTAGGTCTGAAAATAGGATGTAAACTATTTTTCATTCCGATATTGCAATTAGTTAAAAAGATATTAATTAAAAACCTTAAAACGACTAATTGTTTTACGCCTGCGGGTTGTTTACTTGGCAGAACTTTCATTCCGTTTCGGTCGAGCGGTGTTCCGACGTTTTCCACCATTTTAAATTGCCATCCAATTTTTACTGTTGGATTCAGACAAAAAATAATTACAGAATCGGAAAGATCATTTATTTCGCCACAATACGGTATTTTTTTCCCCGCAAAATAATGATATTTTCTATTTTTCAAGAATTTTAAAAGAAAGGGTTAAAACTGATGCGTTTTTATGCAAATTATTTCTAAATTGTTGCGTATGAATTTGTTTTCGTATTATTAAAACGATATTCTACACTAAATAACTTCAAACCTTTCTCTTTCAGACCCTGTCATTTAAAAAATAAAATTCCCAAAACAGTTTTTGTAAAGATTTTTCAAAAAATACTCAAAATTTTAACTTAACTTTGAATAACTTTGTCATTTATGAAGATAATTGCAAGAAACGTTATTTCCGTTTGTAAAAAAGTATTATCCGTAATCTGTACGAAGATTTAAAAAAATGCTTAAAAATTACGGATTTAAAATTTTTTTTTGTGATTTTCGTAAAAAAGCCGTTTTTGCGAAAAATAATTTAAACAGTATTTTTTGTACATTTTTTTTTTAAAAGTACTTTATTTTTGCAATTTATTTGTGAAGTTTGAAAGTATTAACTTAAAAATTATGTTCTAAAAATAAAAATAATAATAAAAAATACGCGATTTTACAGTTAGCCAAACCTTGGAGTCGAAAAATAGTTTATCGCCAAAGTCCTTTGATCTGTTTAACCGTCGACCACATATAACTCAAGGGTTACACTAAAAAATGCTGCCTTAAACAGGGGGAAATCAGTAAATTTGGCTAGTAAAAAAAAATGCGAGTGAAAAAGTTATTTTTCCTTCAATTTTCGTCATTTTTTCTTTAGATAATTTTCAAAATTAAATCATTATATAGATGTTAGATTAAGATGACAAAATGCATTCAATACTTTTCTGAGACTCATTTAAAGTATTTATCAGTATCAAAATTTTTGTTCTGTTTTATAAAACTTAGAGTTTACTTTAAAATAATGCCTAATGTATAAATCTTTTTTTGACATATAATTTCATAATAAAAACGCAAAATTTGCCCATTTCGATTTTTTTTTTTTGAATTATTCAGTTAAATAAGCATAACTTCTTTAGAAAAAAAATAAAAGCTACGTTCAAATAAAAAATTCTTCATTATTAATTGCGTGTTATTAATATATCAAAAATCACTAAATTGGCATGTCACAATTAATTGCTAAATGAATATTTTTAATCAATATTAGTATAAAATAATTAATTTTGTTTTGTATTTTATGATTTCTTCTAAAATGAATAAATATAGATGAATTTAAATGAAAATGATTTTAAAAAGTTCATTGATCATTTAGAATCAGTGATCAAAAAAAAAAAATGCCGAAAACTATTTTTTTTAAAGAATTTAAAAAAAAAAACTTTTTTTTTACAAAACAATGATATTTTGCATATTTTATGATCTTTTTCTAAAATGAATCAAAATCGTTGCGTTTAAATAAAAATGATTTTTAAAAATTTAGAATCAGTGATTTAAAAAATAAAAAGCCAAAAACCTTTTTGAACAAATTTTAACAAAACACTCAAAATACTTAAAACAATCATTTAATAATTTCTTCTATTATAAAGATAATTGCATTACACTTTTTTCCCGTGTGTCGAACATTTCAAAATATCCTCACAATTTTACTTCAAGATTTAAAATAGAAGTAAAATTTTGTAATTTGAAAAATTTCTACTTTTCTGTCTTTTTTCAACATACAACTATTTTTAAAAGGCCACATTTTCGTTTCCGGGGACTAAAAAATTGCAACGAAAGAATTGAAAAGTGAGTGATTTATAAATTCGTACTGTTCGCCTATTCAATTGTTTTTGGCGACAGACATCGAAATTTTCAACCATGGTCAAGTGACGAGGATGACACCTGAGCTTTCACCCATCTCTCCTAATTACCACACCACACCAACGCAAGAACAAATTTCGAAAAAGGGAGTTTTAATGTCATAGTTGAAGAAAAATCACTCACATCGCGCATACACACACATAAGTGCTATCGTCCTGAGGGAAACAGGAAATTCCCATGGGGATTAAGTTATTCAACTAGTAAAAGCCCGTGAAACGCCGGACTAAGCGGAGAGGAAAGAAACAAAGAAGTAAAAGCAATTTCGAAAAATAATATTGGAAGTGCTGATTTTGTAAAAAGAAGGGACAATGTTAAACGAGAAAGCCATGATACGCACTCACGGGCCATGCATTCACATCGTACGTGTCACACCCACACGAAAGTGCTGGTGTCAGAAATAAAGGAGGAAATTAACAGGGGCATTAATTTATACCCTCGGTAAAAGCCCGTGCAATGCCGGGCCGGGTCAGCTAATATATATATATATATATAAAGAGAGAATTAATTTCGGAGTATTTTATGCAGGAAAAAAATATTAGTTGTAATATAAAATGTGTAAATGTGTAGTATATACACTAAAACATATTAAAATAAATTTTTAATCTAAAGATTTATTTGTTCAGATTTCGAAATACTGATTAAAGTAACTGTGAATAATTATTGAGTAATGCATGTAAGCTTCCATGACTGAGCATATTTTCATTAATTTCAGTATTTGTTTGTAAGACGTACTATAACTTTATTATACAAGTTCAAAAAAATAAATAACTTTAATAAAATAATCTTTTTTTTCCTTAATAAAATAATTCAAGTAAACTTTTTTTTCCATTCTAGTCCTAAAATAAATGGACGAAATCTTTTGTTAACACAACGTTTCGAAAAAAATTGGATAAAATAAATAATGTATGATTTAATGAAGTGCTTGATTGCCTTCTATCGGTCACATTTTATGTATATATTAGATGGTCAGAAATACCAACTCTTTAAAAGTATGCTGCTTTAGCTTTCTCGGTCATTCTCAAGATAAAACCTAAAGTGACAATTCATTTCTATACGTTATTATTGAATGCATGCTAGTTTTATTAAATATTCTGTATTATATTTCGTTTGTAAGAAGTTTCAAGTTTTGACGATGACCTAAGATTAAGCTGCATAGAGGATGCTAATTTTAATATTTTTCTTAGGAACAGTTATTTCAGAACATTTATAAATGATTTAATCCATTAAAGGTGCAAATAAAATATAGCTTAAAGATACCCCATTTCTGAAAAAAAAAGTATTTTTGTTAAGTGAATATTTTATACACATAAATATGTTATTTCTCAACTTGATAAACACAGCAGGCTCAAAGTTATTTATTTTGCAAGTTGTTTTAAAAGTTTTACATATATATTTCGCCAATAGAAATCCTTGATTTCAATAGTCATTCAAATTGTCTAATCTTTTCCCAGAAAAGAGAGCACTAACAGTTTTCTTAGAAATATGAATCCCAGATTTACGAAGTTATTTGAACTGTATACACTTTTCGTAGAAAAGGAAGCAATAGTAAATTTCTCAGAACATGGAAAAAATTCTTTAAAAAAATAATAAGTGTACCTTATTAGATTTTCCAAATATTTGACTTATAGGTTATATGAAATTTGATTTTTAGAATAAATTCGAACACTTACATGCGAAGAATATTTAAGCCTTATTTTTGTATGCACACGCACTTTATAGCTTACTAAATTTTGATTTCCATGTAATAAGGTTTGAATAAAAAGAACGTTATAAATATATATAGTCTTTGAAAATATTTATGAATTTTAAACTTTTTTCTTTATGAACAAAATGATTATTTTAGAATTTCTATTTTCATTTTAAAATCAATAATGTATAATTGCGAATATTAGCAAAGACAATTTAAATGAAATAGAATACACGAAATTCGCCGAACAAGATCAATAGAATGAGCATTTTTTGGTTTAGATACAATTCAGTATATTTTAAAGTTTAACGAAACAAATTAATAAAAACTCTAGAATTTTATTATTCTGATGCATAGATTGTTATTTCAGTATACTTCTGGCCTTACTTAAAATTATCAATACTTTACTCTGATAAATTAGTAATTTCTGGTTTTAATGGAAACATTACAGTAGAAGAATATTTAAATATTATATGGATTATATATAAAAAGAGAATAAGAAGTTAAGTAAATTTGTTCAAGGAAATAAATTTGTAGGCACAATAGTCTCGCAAACCACATGTGTACACTTCAAATTAAATAATTAACTCCTTCTGAAATGGTATTCTCTTCGTATATAAAAAGTGCAAAAAAGAAAGAAAGAGTGAAAGAATGTAATAAATAATAATATATGCTTACAATATTTTCAAAATTTTTTAGAATTATTTTTCAAGCTTTTCAAATGTCCTTCACCAACAAATTATCTATTTTTGTACACATAAAGGTGGGACTGCAAATTTTATAGAAATCTTAACCTAACCTCTTAATTAGTTTGCCAGTTTATCGTACGGGATAAAGAAAGCTGGCCACAACCAATTTCCCAGTGCACTGTATAGGCACTGATATTTTCTTCTTACTGTCTTTGATTTGCACATATTTTTAATTCTTATAGGGAGATTGTTAGTGCAGGTGTTTTTAAGAGAAGTAGTTTGTCCATGGTACTGAAATACTTTTTACCCGGAATTTTCTTTATGGTGAAGGGGATAACTTTCCATTGAAGGCAGGAATTTATTCTTGAAAGTATTTAATTTTAAACAGGGATTAACATGGCAATTTGTGCAATTTTTTTTCTTGAGAAAAAAAAGAAGACAAAAAATAGGTAATTTTATTGCTGTTCCTATTTCAATGTAAGACTTAGTATTACACCATGCTTTAAATGGTGTATTCATTTCTATATATGTGCACACACACAGGAAATCTTCAACCGTTTAAAAAAGAGACACGAACGTGATTTTTTTTCATAAGTATGATAGAATTTTTTAAGATACATTAAACATTCTTCAAAGCATACATAGTGTACTTTAAAAAAAACCCAGAAATTTAGGTGGGTTTATGTTTCACAATTATAAAATAAAAATAGTGTAAAATAATTTTAAAATCGAAAATTAAAATAAAGTGTTTCTATTTTCGCATTCTGTTGAGTATTGTACTTAGCTATATATAATGAAAAATGTGACTTCTTTTGGAATATTTTGTGCAAAAAAATTGACCGCTTAAGGATCCAAAGGGTCTATATTGTCAAATTTGAAAATACATTTATTTGTATAAAACAAAACGTGTGGGTAATTCACTCGCAAATAGTTTAAATCACAAAATTAACTCGCACCAAAATTCAAATAGCAAATTCTAAAATTCGAATAATTAGCACAAAAATGCATTAGATTAATCAACCTAATATAATTTTATTTACTTTATTTTTGATTCATGGCATCATTCGCATTTATCATTAGTATATTTCCGCTTCTATTTTTTTCTCAAGAAACGAATAATAAACTTGGAAGCTGTATACTTCTTATTGTGATCACAAGATTATTCTACAGAAAAGTAAATAGGCAGAATTCTAAAGCAGATCAAATTCTCAGAGGACTGTTTTTATTTTATTTCTCATACAGTACATTTTATAATGTTATATTTTAAAAGCACGTATTTAGCATCAAGTCATTGGTGTTCTCCCTGCTAAGTCACTCTCTTTCCTCCACGCCCCTTGGATCATTTCGGATCAACCAATCTTCGTTGAGTCTTTCGCAAAAAGAGAAAAATCAACATTCCTCGCGGCAACAAGAGATTTAGGAATGTATTGTAGTCCAGAAGTCCATATAGCACGGGTGTCAGGCTTGGGCTAAATAAACAAGTTTTAACTTACGGTGGGCCGCAACGAAAATCAAGTTTCATAGAATATTAGGTTTATTTCGAATAATATTGTACATTATAATATAAACATATATAAAAGAACACGAACAATTTAATATGTATATTCTGAAAATATCTCTTCTCTGCTACTATTTTTCCTATTTGAGGAGAATTTTGATATTTTATTCCATATTATTGTGTGCCAATATATTGACTCGGCTGCAAAAATGCTCGTTGTAGACTGCGAGTTTGAATTCCCGGGCACAGAGAAAGTCTAATCCTCTTGAATACGTTATCATTCCTTTTGACCTTTTGGATCGCCCTTTCTGTGGGTGGGGGAACTGTCCATTGTCCCCCCCCTTTAGAATAGAAAAAGCATTCCCCCCAAAAGGAAGATGTACACATCTACTTGTAATAACTTACCAAAAACGAATGTGAGAATGTTAAAAAAAAATATATACTTAATTGTTTCTCTGAACTAAATACAAAAATCTTTTTTTGAATATTGGGAAATTATAATAATTTCTAACAAAATTTTCTTTGATTCTTAAGGTTTGTTACGATTTTGTATAAGTGTAATTATAAGCCGAAAAGATAAAATAAATCTATTGAAACCATAATTAATTTTGGTTTCCTTATCTTGTAAAGAATATATATCTCATTTAAATTTACTCTTAGTTAGATCAAGATGTTTTAAGCAGTATTATAAAAATGTATTGTTCACGTTAGAATATTTTGAGTTATAAATTTGGTATTCGTTTTTTAATTAGAAAAAAATATCAATACAGTGATGGAAAAGGTAATTAGATTCCATGAAATCCTATGAATCATCCTAAATAGAATAGAATATCCAGGAAAATAGAATGATTCCAAAAAAAATACACTAATTTTTGTGAATATTTAACAGTTATTTATTCATATAAAGCTACATTGTTACACATTTTTTTAACGAAAAAAAATTCTTGAAAAGACTAACTCATTCTAATTTAGAAATGTATACTTTAAAATATGTATTATAATTTTGATGTATTATGATTTTTATGATTTTTATTTTATAAAATTGATAAACTCTTTAGATGTTTAAAATTTAATTTCATGTTAGGTTCAGACACGCATGCATAGATTGTGAACACATGCTTTTTAAATATATAGTGTAAATGTAAATCATGTGTTGAGTACTATAAATTACACTGTACAATAATATGTGTATTAAAAGCTACATAAAAATACTGAAATAACGTGTTATATTTAATGTAAAATAGAGCAAAGTTAATATTCTGACTTTTGGAAAAAAATGTCACATAGAACATTTTTTTAATACTTATAAAGATAATGTGATATTTAAAAAACTAGCTCTCCTGAGAGAAAACAAGATTATTAATTTAAAGATTGTCTACACAAAACCTATTTTAGACAGAAGTTGATTAAAACCAATTATTTATGTAATTTAGAAGCTTTTTTAGTTATTTATTCTTTGCACTTATTAACATAAAATATTTCCCATAAATATTTTATATATTTAACACTTTAACTTATATTATAATATATATTAGTACCTATAACTCAGTTTGTAGTTAAAAACTAAACATATTTACATTACAAAGAGTTCTCAAAAGTAACCGCATACAAACATATTACGAAAGTGAACCTTAGGAATTTATTCTGGATGAATTATCCATAGACTTAAAAATTCGTAACAATATTTACTCCATAAATTACGAATAATTTATTTCTAATAAAAACACTTCAGTAAACTTAAAATAAATATATATTGCTTTCAATTTAAACTTTAATTTATGACTAAATAGTCTGGTTAAATAATTTATAGAAGCATTATACTTAGCAAAACGATAACATGCTTCTTATAAATCAAATTTCAGAATAAAAATATATTAATCAAAAAATAATCCTGTTAAAAAGTTATAAAGATATTTCATTTTATAATCTAATCATAATAAAATACATATAGTTAAACTCGAGTCATCTATTTTAAATTCCTGCAAGAACCAATAAAATATTTCAAAAACTAATTTTATTTTCTAATTTAAAATATTTCCTTTGAACCTTTGCGAATGTAGAAGACTTTTTGCATGTTCACATGAACCTTTCTATAATATCTGAAGCTTTATGTCTTTTGAATTGAATTGAATGGTAAATGATATATTCTCCAATACTGTAGAACAAAAGTGGGATAATCTGTATAAAAACTTTGTCTGAACATAAGGCAAAGCTGTTTTTAAAAGCTTAAGTGTTAGGAATCTTTTCGAAAAAAAATTATCCGTCTGTAAACTAAAGATGAAAAAAAAATGTTATTCGTTTTTATAGTAGTACTTTCAGTGGCAACATCCTGAAAAAGAGAACTTAAAAGAAAGGAAAATAAGAACACCAACATAATGAATAATCTTTCGTGAGGGAACAAGATTTACTTGTGACGCAAAACGTTTTAGCTTTTCTACAATTGTTCATAGTTAAAAGGCAATTATAAAGAAATTTTAACGTTTTATTATTTCTTTCAGAGACATCGTAAGGGATTGACTAATTTAGGAGTGATGTATTGAGGAAACAGAAATATTTACTGTTATGTTGTTGTTTCTTCTTATGCTACCAGATCTCAACTGCGTTAGATGCAGGCGCACGGAATTCACCAAGGCAAGGGGCTAGATGTAAGATGCACGCCTGTCGTTGGCCGTATCATTGAGCACCAGAAAGGTGACAGGACGATTTAGCTCGGTTCCACTCCAATTTTGAGGAAGAACACCCTGGGGGTCAGGAGCCTCACACCTTTCTTTCCCTTTCACCAACCTGAAGAGACGACATTCAGCTCGACGGCTATTTAGAGTACACCCATGCCCCAAAGGCACTATACTCATACATTTACAAACATCCATGCATTCTCCTGGATTCGAGCCTTGGCCCTACGACACAGCAATAATTGTCACTATCCACTATACAGGATAGGCGTCGTTGTATTTTTTCTCATGTTAGAAAAGTAATTGAACTTTTTTTCTTAAAGAAAGATACTTGTAAACAGATTTATATCTTACGTAAGAATATGTGAATATATTATTTCATCATTTTAATATATACATGATTAATCAATTTTTTATATAAATAAATACTGGTATAACCATGATTAAAACATGATGAAGTAATATATTCCATCATTATTTAATCATGAATTTATAGTTAGTAATGTATTTTATGATGAAATAATGCATGCTAATTCATAATGGTATAGTGTATTATCATTATTAATACAAAAGTCATATTTATGTAGAATAATTTAATATAACAGCACAGATACACTAATCCATGCATACTCTCATTCTCAGAAAATCACTACTAGTGATTCAAAACGGCAACGGCACACGCGTCAACTAGACCCAGCATCTCAATTAGATATTTCCCGGAACGTCATCGGAAAAACATTCCAACGACACTCAAAACCTATTGGAGATATATAAAAATTGCAGTAATTGGCTGGAAAAACAACCTTCTCTCAGTATTGTTCAGAAAGTTAAAACAGAAAAAAACAACTTTCTTCTCTAGGAAGGGGCGGGGTTGGGGTATGCAGTGGCGCATCTTTCTGCAAGTATCAAACATTAAAAGGAAGGAATGAAATCACTTAACGACTGACCCGGTTAGGAGCTCCTTTCGTCTCAGTCGTCTGAGACATGCACGGCGCACAGTGGTCAGTTTTCCCGATCTAGCTCACGGAAATTATTTTATGACTTTAAAGTCTTCAAAATTATATCTAATGATCAAAAATCGTAATAATTAATGTAAATTGGTTATTCTCTTTTGTTTTTCACCAAAAAATAAGTTGAATAGGGTCTTAACTAATTTATGTAAAGTTTGAATTTGATCAAGAATAAATGGTTGCTGAGGGGAACTAGTTTTTAAACAAGGATCTAAGGATATTAACAGAAGCAGTAATTTGACACATGGGAGAATATATACAAAAAATAGAGTGGCATGTTAAAATTTAATTTTTTTAACATATTAAACAAATACAACCAAACATAACAATATACAAATACAATAAAGGTTAATACGTAGTGTTTAAAAGGACTCGGCACCCTTTAAGCATTTCTTTATTTATGTATTTAAAAATTATATTTTAGCATTTCATAAAACGTTTTTATTAAGAAAATGATACCAGATAAAATTTTGCACACAAAATTCACAAAATTTTACAAATTTAATTTTCTTTTTAAAAATTTGAAATTTCTTTAAATTTTATTCTTTTTGTGCTATTTTTTTGTAATACTTCTAAGGATGTTTTAAACACCTTTAGGGATCGATTTTACAAAATTTTAATTAATTTTGGAGAAAAAATAATAAAATGATATGTATGCTAAAATTCAACCCAAAGCCTAAATTCTCCCACATTTAGTTTTTTACTTTACATAATATAGAAATATTATATTTTTATGAAAAACAAATGATGGATAAGAACTAAATTGATGAAATTATTACCCGGGCGAACCTTTAAGTATCTGCCATGCATGCTCGCCTTCAATGATATAATGCTATTTTGGCTATCCATTTGTTTTAAAACATTTTCCTGAGCTTTGGCTAATCTGCATGAGGTGTGGTAAATAAGCGTTTGCATTGGAACCTCTGCTATTATTTCATCAATGACGATGCCAGGAGGATAACAGTTAATTTTAGACTCTATAAGCTTATTATAGTTGGGATAAATATCAGCTTGGAACTCTTTGCTATTTCCTTTTTTTCTATTATATTGGCCTTTTGACATTTTGGTGTCGACATAAAGAGCCAAGGCTTGGCCAGGGGCCATTTTTTTCCTGCCGATTCTGGCTGTCAGGCTAAGCATTTCTTCAGGAGTGTAGCCCTTCTAGGTGAGCAAGTAGTCACTTGTTTCAAAATTAAGGCAGCATCTCTTTCTCCAGCTGCTTGCGTTGGCATTCTTGTTACAAATGCTAGTTCTTGCTTGCTTGCTGAAGCAAGAAGGGGACGTACTCTTTCCCTCTTTGCCGTAGCTTTGCATTCCCCGAATGATTTTGAGGGTCAACCTGGAGTTGATTTGGATGGTATAAATCTTACTCTCCCCACGGCAACCTTAGCATCATTCAACTTGGAGAAGAACTTTTCATTTCTACGGCACCTCATTCATTTTCCCCCCACAAGCGAGCAGAAATTTTTAACAATTTTTCTTAATTAAAATTGCAGCTGGTCCTCATATTTATCAAATCCCGTGGTAGTCCTAACAAAACTCAAAACAGTATTAGTTTTGCGCTTGGGAACTTGTTCTTTCTTCCACACATCGAATAAGACACGCCGATAATACCATCGGCCAACGCTGAAAAAAATTCATAACTATGGGAGTTGCAGGAAGTAGCAGCTAAATTTGGTATTAAATTAAAGTTCTATATCTACTCTACGTGACTTAAGTGTTCCTGTGATCAATCCATGTCAATCCCAAAAGTTCGTATCCATTAAACACAAAAAACTAACATACGTTAGTAGAAGTTACATGCTGGGCTAAATGTTATGTTTTTATAATTTTTAATCGAACTTCAACCTAATTTGAAAGTCAAACCAAGAAATTACTTATCCATGGCAGGTATTTTCCAAAAAATTGCGCTAAAATCTGCAAAATCTTTTCAGACGAAACGATTGAACTTCCGACTGGAAAATGAGGCTCGCAAGTGTTTCGTGTAGAAAGAACAAACCCGATATATACCGATGGTTGTTGAAAATTTCCTTTCGCATACTCACAAAAAATGTTTACCACATGGCTAGGGAACTCAAGAGGACCATAAATTTAGAATTGTTTTTTATTTCCGCGCAATTTCATTATTGGGGTTTCCGTGCACCAGTTCGGGAAAACTGACCACTGTGCGGCGTAGCTGCGGACCGGTAGGATGGTAGATCAATTGAACTCCCCTGACAAGGTAAAGAGCCTGTAGCTGAAGCGCCACGATATTTCACTAAATTAAGAATAACCACACATACATACATGCATGCACTTGCATTAGAAATTTAAAGATGTATTTAAAAATGTAAATGTGTAAAATGTAATATTCATAATCGCATATACATAAGTAAATTAATGATGCACGTTTAAATTAGCATTTTACTCGTATGAAGGAGGTTTAAAACGATGGTATTTCATATTTTATTCAAAGTTGCGTTAACATAAAGGAGTGCATGAAGTAATGAATGATGTAAATATACACAATAATGGCTGCCGATTTGCAACAAAACCAATTGGCAATAATATCCCTTACTTTGAAATTAATAATGAGAAATACATTAAGTAAAAACAATTAAAAGAAAATTATCACATGCGGATTGAATATTAATGCAACACTAAAACTAAATTAATATATATATAATAATATATGTCTATGTCTTTTGAATATTAGTGACTAATATCAGGATTTTTTTTTAAATACTTACTTGATTTCTAAACTAATGTATATTTATAATCTAAATCGCCATGTCTTTTTAGAATGTCATGTCACTTTTCACTTTCTCAGTGGGAAAGACTTATAAAGTAGACATTGATATACATTTCTCTTCTTATGTGTATCAAATTCGGAAAATGAACACGAGTTTTCTAGAAGAAGGAAAATCAATAAAATTGAATTATATGCTATGGTATAATAACAGGAAGAATGAATCACGATAAATAACAAAAAATGTATTAACATTGAAATTCATACAGACTCTTAGAATAAGATATTTTTTAATTAAAAAAGTTGAAATCATATAAATATTTATGTTAAGCATTATATTTTAAAGTAGTTGAATTGAATTCGCTCTCTCAATATCCACAATCGATTCAATTAGTACTGTCACTGCTTCGAAATAAAGAGTTGATAAAGCATATTTTACCAAAAATGTTTTGACAAAAATCATGGAAGTAAATAAATGAAAAAGCTTTTGTATTGGAAGATGAAGCATTATTTATTTCTATTCATTCCCAATTCGTAAATTTATGTAAATTGGTAACGAAACACTAAGAAAAATGAAGCGTGTGATTACTGGATCCATTTTATTTAGGGAACTCATCTTCCGCTTATCTATTTCGCTTTTCACTCAATTATTTTATGTCAAGTAACGCCAAAGTTTCCTTTGGGCGAGAAAAAATGTTTCCATTTTATGGAAAATACGTAATATACGAGATGGATTACTTTCTTAAAGTTATTGGCTGCAAAATAATCAAATAAGTTTTCAGCGAAATCATTTTACTCGAATTGTTATATATAATTCAGTTTCTTTTTCTTCAACAATGATATATCTAATCACTTTCATTGATTACTTTCGGAAGAAAAAATGTCGAAACACTGCAGAAATTATCTATTTCACCTGCATCACATTATCATTTGAACGAACGTTGTCATTACTTTGAGAAAATGAGAGATAAAAGTCATTATTTCGTCTCTAGAAAGTCTTTATCAATGATCGGCTTACAGTTAAAGGAAAGTCAAAAAAGAAAAAAAAAGAAGTAGAATTTGATAATATTTATAGCTTTTTTCTCAGCCGAATATTAAGGAATGGAATATTTTCCTCCTCTCCGTTGAATTTCATTTGTTATCTAGCACCTATCATTATTATTCTTGCTCCATATTTTTCCGTTACAGTTCTTTTTTTCTGAGTAAGAATAGCAGATATCATATCTAAAATATTCTTACTGTTCGAATATAATTTTGTAGAACTTTGTTTTATGTAATTAATTTTTAAAAATTAAGTTTTTTACTGTTCAAATAATTTTTTTATGAAAAATTTCTACAACTCCATTGAGTTCTTCTAATATATTCTTTTGTTTTACCACACTTGCTTAAACATTTTATTTATTGCATTTTAATGCAATATTCAGTTTATTTATTTTTTTATTTAATTTAGGAAACTGTCTGATATTTTTTATTTTGTGATGTCCCCAAGTACACAATGATACTTATTTATTAACTGTAAGATTTAGGACGAGAATATAGTTTCAATTCAAAAAAAGTTACTAATAAAAATCTATAATATTTTATTCACTAATGAAGCAAAGGTACTAATGAAATTAGTCATAAACTGGAATGTAATTTAATGATTAATCTTAGAACGTCTTTGATGAATAATCTAAATAAACTTATTTAAGTTAATTTATAGTAATTTTCTTAATAAATGAGACAACAACTCTCTAATTTGCATTTCAGCGTAGTTGCTATAACTTAAAATACATTTCAGTTTATTGTAATGATTAAAATGATTTGAATACAACATTGTGTCTAAAACAAGCGTTTTAAACCTGCTTTAATCTGCTTCTAAAGTTAAAATTTCTATATAAATATAATTGTATGTCATAGCACTTTAATATATGTACAAGGGGTGATCAAATGAAAAGGTACGAAACGACACGGTGGGTACAAATATAGACTTTATTCAAAATATACACCATAGGCCTGAGCACAACGATCCCACTGATGAACAAGCCGCAGGATTCCTTGTTCCCAGAATTCCTGTGGCTGTGACGAGACCCAGTCCTTCACAGTGTCCTTGAGTACGTCGTCCGAGTTGAAGCGCTTTCCTTTCAGGTGTTTCTTCAGTGGACCAAACACATGGAAATCGCAGGGTGACATGTCCAGACGTAGGACGGATGGTCCAACGTCTCTCATTGGAACTTGTCCAGTTCCATTTGTGTGACTCTGGAGACGTGTGGACGCGCGTTATCATGGAGCAGAACCAAACCCTCCGTGAGCAGCCCGGTCTTTTGTTCTTGATGGACCTGCGTAGGCGTCGGAGTGTCTCACAGTACACATCGGAGTTAATGCTTTTTCTGTGCTCGAGTAATTCTGTGCTCGCATCATTTGGACGCCGCTTTTTATAAGAGCCTTTGCTCTCTCCTGCGCATGCGGGCACCCGCGCATGATCCGATCCCAGTCAGAGTCTCCAATGACATCCCGAGATGTCTCGCTACATTCTCCGTTGGCGGAATATGCAAATATTTAACTGTTTCATTTTTATGTCGTTTCGTACCTTTTCAATTGATCACCCCTTGTAGTAACGGAGTGGTTATATTTTATATAATTTAATACATTTGATATTTTCAGAATTTCCCATGTCTTGTCCTTGAATTTTTTTCGAACGAATACTCTTTTGTTTAAAATGTTTTTGTAAAACAAATAGGGTTAACATTTTTTGCGTTAAAAAAATTGTTTTTTTATTGTAGAGCAGCAGACAATCCAGTGCAGAAATTAAATTAAACTTTACATGCTTTAGAGAGACACCCATGTAGAAATTACTTTACCTTAAAAGTAGTTGGTATGTTAAGTAAACAAAATCCACACTTGTTTAACGATAACTATAATTTCATTGACATTCAAAACTTCATAATCAGTAACAAAATCTACCACAGCTTCTGTAAGGCATAGGATATCATTTCCATATATACTTTTAAGCCACGCTTCAATATTTTTGGTAAGAATAATATTCTTTTATTTGAAACATTGGAAACAGAAGATTTCTCAACTTAAAATAAACTTTTATTACATTAGTGACAATTAATGAGCATAATGGTGTTCTATGTGATCAAACTATGTGTTGGATCTACTTTCAGAAATAAATATTTATTGATATAATTATATATACAAATTAAATTATTTTTTTTCATATAAGGCCAATCTTTTAAAAAGATAGAGTAAAACACTTTGGATCAAAATAGCATAAAAACTTGTGTTGCACAATATTTACTTCTAAAATCAGAAGAAATTATAACTTAAATAAATATATGACTGAATTATAATAACTTTTTAAGTGTAAAGTATCTTCATAATATAGATGACGACAAAAATCTCTATATATTTAATATTGAGGAAACCAGTCCACACTAACAACATGCTATCTGCATTTCTGTGATATGATTTCATATAATTTAAATACTCCAGCGTAGGCAAGATCTGGAAGTTTCCTTTAAGGACTTACCCATAAAGAAGAGAAAGCCCTTTACACACCAAGTGATCAGCTAAGGTAGGAACCACCCCGGTGGCAAGACGTGCGTTCGCATATTTATTAATGTTTGTAGATCTTAACAATTCTGTCTGTATCCTTAGGAAAAAACGACAGTTGGATCTAAAATATGGTAAATTAATCTTCAGAAAGATACCTATGCTCTGAGTCGAATAAAACGGGTCTAAATCTTCAAATTGCGTAGTGAAATATGAATCGGAATATGGATATTTAAATTTATAAACATTTCCGCAGTAACTATATATAATTTCCAACGTATATATATATATATATTCTATTAAAAAAAATTAGTTTTCAATTGGATTGTAGAAAATTATAGCTCTCTTTCAAAAAGAGTGATTTGTTTTGTAAGTATGCAATACAACAGTTCTAATAAATATATGCAATTTATATAGTTATTGCATACGTAAATTTTAAAAATAAATGGAGAGGAAAAATAAAAAAAAAATAGAAACCCTTTTAGAAGAAAATCTTTTTTTTTCTTTCATTCTTATTTTACTTTTTTCATGTGTTATTTTTTTACCCTTTTTAGAATTTAAGTATTTGGCAGTACTATAAGAAGAGATCGGTGTTACTTAATTTTAAATACGGACATAATTGTAAACCTCTACTCGTATTAGTGTAAAGGTTCACGAAATGACGGGCTAACTGCAAAAATTGACGACTTTTATTCCTATTAGTTTTAATCAACTTTTGCTGTACCTAATGGGGAGTAAGTCAATTTTGAAGTCAATACATATAAATCCTTGAATTAAAGCCATATAGTTCTCAATCTTTTTTTTATACATTAACGATTGAAAAATAAACCATGATTTAATCTAACATCAACATGTTTAATTGCTTTCATACTCCCCGAAATCATTTCACTTAACCTTAAAAAGCAATTTTACTTTGCATTTGTCACGATTCCTTTACAGAAAGAGGTTCGTAAATTAAACATTTCATTAAAAGTATTTCTCCTTGAAGATTAGTATAAGAACCCGAAGAAAATCTGCCATATTTTTAAAATTAATATGAAACTAAATTTTGACAGAAGTTCATACCTCTTTAATTTAATTATTTAAAACTAATCCTTCTAAATATTTTAGTAAAGTTCTCTCTGAATCCACTTTAAGGCTATTAGGCGTAAATATAGTTTTATTCAACAAAAACATTTTTAGTTTTAAATGTACTAAGGTAATATTCTGTTGAAGAAAGCAAATATTCCTCAATTATTCATTGTATTTTTTTGAATGTTCGTCAATCATTTCGATATCCACTAAAAATATCAATACACATTAATCATATATATATATATATATATATATATATATATACTTATGCTATCACATTAAGCATTTGGATATTTTGGTCCAAATATTGAGTATTGAATTTTATACGAGAAATAAAAAGAAACTTTTTGTGATTACTGAAAACAGAAAAATTAAATATTTATTTTCGCTTTAAATCTGATTAAGTAATTATATCTGTTTTTATTTATTGTTCCTAAATACTCGCAAAAATAAAGAAAAACCTAATGGTCATCGGAGAAGTTGTATGTCTCAAATATCTTTTTCAATTCTTACTTGGGAACCTTTTCCTTTGACGCTTTTGGTCTTTCTTGGTAAGGAACCAATGAAATGAGAGAAAAAAAGAGACAATGACCAAGCATCTGATCAATATCCAATACTTAACGGTAAGCCTTTTCTGGGGACAATTTAGAGTTTAGACACACATCACGCCTGGACATTGGGGACGTGATCCGTTTGGAACTACCGACTCCTGCATCCTAAAGCTGCTAAATTTTACGTGACTCTGACTGAGAAAAGTATTTTAAGTTGCCAAATTTCTAAGAGAGGAAGGTAGATTAAGTTTAACTCAGGTTTTTTTTTATTAATATTAAAAGAACTTTTTCTTCACACGAAAAATAATATATTCGAAAAAGTAATAAGTATTAGCTGTTTATTTTTATTCAATAAGATTATATTGGCGAATAAAACTTGAGATAAAAGTTTTAACTGCTGTATAGTTCTAAGAAATTTCATAAATTTTGGATTTGTTTTAATTAAATTTTGACAATTTGAATTCAGACGAAGGCCATATTTATTTAATAATGTTATACAAATACGATGGATTGCTTTAAAAAAAACTCGTGAATTGTTTTTCAAATAAATTATTCCTACAAAATTACTCATCTTGATTGACTGAATATTATGTTTGCTGATTTTTTTATTCCATTTTTGTAAGAAAAAATATTTACATGCATTTACAATAATTTATTTCAGGTTTATAAAACAGCTTGTACTTTTAAAATAAATTAGCCATACATGTATATCTCTTAGATTATTAAAAGAAATGAAAAATTTAAGCAACACACACGCACACATCTACATCTAATGCAAAACTAATGATGTATTATTAAAAAGTGTTGGAATGATGAAACTCCAATAGTGTTACAAATAAATTTTTAATTATTATGTAACTAAAAATGTTAAAAACTTGAATGTATAGGTTCACAAAAGAAATCATTGGGAAAAAATAACTCGTTTTAAAATTATAAAACAAATCATCATCAAAAGGGATAAATTAAACTGATTTAAATTTAAGTAAATTTACGATTGATATTTTTTACTGTGAGCACTTAAATACATTGATTATTAATTAGTTTCCCAATTCTATTCTTGATTTTTAATTCTTAATATATTTTTATGTCCATAAGTAATACTGCTACCATTTGTAAATAAATTATTAACTCTTTAAACTAAGCTATACACATAATTGGAGTACATAGGTTCTTTTTCTCCAAAAAAAAAAATTAATTACATCTATTTTTTTATAAATTACTACTTACAGCACAAAATATACCGCAAGAGAAAAACAAATTAATTTCTCCCAATGAATAAACCTGATAAAAGTAATTTGAATTTCTCTTTTTTTCGAAATTATTTCAAAATGTAATATGGTTTCAAAAGTTTAATCTTGGCAAATATGGGCATATTTAAAAAAATACTCATCCCAGACCCTCCAAACCAGTTATTATTGGTTTTAGGGTTACTCCTGAAGTCTACCGCCATTATAAGAACCAACTATTTTTTGAAGAGAAATTAATGATCAAGGAAAAGTACAGTGTTTAAATAATTTGGGTTACCTTTTCAAAATGTTTGATATCAAAATTACAATAAAAATATTATTATTTTTCTTTTCACATAACATTCTCTCATTAACATTAGACTGACAAAGGCTAATTTAATAATAATAAGTATTAACTGAAATGATAAAATAAAATTTGTATACAGGTTGATTTTCAGAGTGCTTGCTTAAATAATCACATCAATTAAAGAATTTATAAAAAAATAACCTGATTATTGAATCAAATACTAAATGAACAATAATTATATCTCATATCCAAGACTACAATTTTACTTTTTTCAATAAAACTGAATCATAACATGATCATAATATGAATCATAACATTATGTTACACACGAGTACAAAGCGTTTCAGACACTCACATATATACATATATTCATATATGTATATGGAAATCAAACGGAAACAAAATACTCATGAAAAAACATTCATTTTGCATGTCTGAGATAAAATGGAAGGACTGGGGTATTTTCCATATAAAGTTGCATTGTATTACATTTTTCAGTCTGAATAAATCCTGAGAGTATTTTCCAAAGATTGAGTGCAGTAGTAGGAGGCAGTACCAACAATGACAAGAACTAGAGAACAAACCAAATTCACTCTCATTGTTATGGGCAATTTTTATTGCTTGTGTTCCACTGAAGTCTATTGTCTGTGAGAAGCAATTATGGTCCCCCTATTGTTATATCACCGCTTTCAGATACACAGTGAACGATTGGCTGGTTTTGGATAGATACTTCGTAGACGCCAACTTTTACTCTTGTTTGTCACTCCGCTATCGTGTTCTGTCTTTTCTAATCTAAGAAATAGAAGATACGTCAGAAAGTAAGTTACGTATAAATGGAGAACGAGCAAGAAAAAAAATAATTCTTTAGTTCTCCAAGAAATCCGAAAGTTTGATTTAATTTTACATTGGAGAATTACATGAATGTTTCTTTACTTGTGTTTGGAATAAATATTTTCCATAGGTGTGATCAGATGGTTTTAAACATTTACTAATTATATCTACATATCAAAGCAATATATGTAACAATGAAAATATAATAATATATTATTTCATCGACAAAAATGTACTATTACTTGGGTTTCAGGCACTTTTTTAAATTTAGGAGGGGGTCACGAATAAATTGATTACATTTTTGTTTAGGTAGAGGTTTATTTAATGATATTTATCATTATATAAGACGTAGTGAATCAAATATGTATAGGAGGAATAAAAAAACTTCAATCAACACTATGATAATTAGAATACCAATATCTAATTTTATTTTCAAATAAAATAAATGCAAATATCTGAACGGAAAATACAAGACATATAAATCAATTGAAAATATTATAATTGAAAATATATAATAACTATAAATAGACATTGCGAATATTGTTTTTAGAATTTATTTTATAAGGAATTAAAATAACCAAAGAACAAAATAAGATCATTTTGTAATGACTATTAGATCACAATAAAATTTACAAAAGTTGTAATTGATTAAAGCATAAATTCTTATTATTTTCTATTTATGATGACATTACAATCTATTTAACTTAGAATAGGTTAGTCATAGTAAATACAGAAAATTCATTCACAGATCATTTCAAGTTTGTAGTTAAATTTTGATTATATGGATAAATATAAAAAAATTCTGAGAGTTAAGCATAAATATTTATGGAAGAAAAAATTATTATAGGAAAGGATACCTTGCTTTCTAGCATAATTTTTTTTGAACGTTTTCAAAGTAAGAATTTTAAAATATGGTAAAAAACTTCCCCATATAGCCCTATTCAAAATACTTACGGAAATGACAATATTAATTACGCGCTAGTAATTTACTTTTGTGATCGAAGTATTAATTTGGTTCTTTAAAAAGATCAGAAAAAAAAATATTTAAGCTGCATTACTTTTTTATTATACGACAATACAACTTATTATTAAAAAATTAGAGTTATTTGTTTATCCAAGCAATCAGCATAATTTAAAGGTATATTTGCTAAATGTAATTGCAAGTAAACTAACAACAGTCAAAATTTCTTTCATTTAAAATAATAAGTATTTTCATCTTCGAATTATATGTTTATTTTTATAAGTAATTTTAATTAATATATAATGTTAAAGGTAATACCAGTCATCAAAAAAGAAATAGTTTATTTCAATTAACTTCGAGAAAACAGGAAAATAAATATCTGATTGAAAATTTATAAAATAGTGCCTTTATATATTCATCTAAGGATTAATAATTATATTTAGAAAAAAATTGAAAAAATAAACTTTAAAAATATTTTTTGACTATGTGCAATGTTTTATAGTGTACATTTAAAATTAATTTAAATTTAAAAAATAAAATAACTTTCTTTTGGAAAATTCGCTTAAAATATTTTAAGTCACAGGGAGCAGTTCACAAAATAACTTATTAAAAACAATTATTATTGATTTTAATTCATGAAAGAAATGCACACTGTTAGATTTCTTTTAAGCAAATTGACTGAAAATTTAGGTGATATTCAAATTAATTTACAAACAAAAACTACACATTTAATTTAAACTATATGCCTTTCAATATAAGAAGCAATATGAGTAACTAAAAAAAGTCAGGTTAACGGAAAAATAATTGCAATACAAATATAAACGTATATGGGAAAAAATTACTATTCTTAATCAACGGATTTTCTAAAAAGTGCAGATAAATTACTTCATTATTGACATTTCGAAAGCTTTCAGCGTCTTTTCAAATTAATCGTAAGTTACAAATCTATGAATATTTTAACAATTTAAATAATTCATTTTTTAAAAAAAAAGATCCAGTTTTTTTAATCACATTTTTTGATTTCTTATACAAGTACACACGGACATTAGACAATAAAAAAAAAACGCTTTCTATTTTAAATTCCAGAGATCTCAGCTTTTACATCTTTTGCAACTGGGAGCTTTGATAATTGCATGATTTGCATTAGCAAATACGGTGGTTGGTCAGAATCAGTGGTTAATGATTTATTGTTTCATAGTACTTTATAATGTGACAACGGGGAAATTTTTGATGATAGATAGGTAGTGTTTAAATGACTTTTTCCCGTTAGGCGCGGGAGTAAATTTAAATATCACGCAATGTCTTGGAAGGTTCAGGACTAATATTTAACAAAGTCTCTCGTAAGAAATGTTATGCATATGTTTTATATATGTGCGAGTGATGTTTAAAGTCAGCCTCAAGAAGTTATGTTAGAAAAAATTTTATTTTACAAACAATCGATACATCTATTCGTTGAGAGAAAGCCAAATGACTCAATTTAATCGGACTGAATACTTATTTCCAGGACTGCTAAATAACACTTTTTAGTTTATGTTTTCGATTGGAAAGTAAAGCGTGAAAGCGTTCATTGAAGGCTCCTAAAATTTAATGAGCTGGTTTTGGTATTGTTATGGTTAGAATATATTTTCTGAGAAATAATTGTATATATACATACATACATACATATATAAGAAAATGGCTTACTGGAATTTTTTCCAAATCATTTGACAAAAGAAAATGTCTTTCATAAAATGAAAGGACACTTTTGAATAGAAACTTAATCTTTCTAGCATAACATGTTTTGAGTACAATACTTAAGAACATTCACTTAACTACTAAGGCTTATGGACTTCAGAAACAAAACCAAGGAGGGACAGAAAACTCAACTAAACCCTAAAGGCCAGTTTCTAAAGTAATCATTATGAGAAGACCATCCAACTGGAAACGCGTGCTTTCGCATATTTCATTAACGTGTATTGCTCCTGCTTCTCTGTAACCATGTTTCGTTTCATGCCCGGATCCTAAAACACGACAGAGGGATCTATAATGCGGAAGGAAAAGCAGTCGGAAGAGTAAAGTGTCTCTTTTGTTCGATGCTGGCTAACTGAAAGCCGGATCTTTCAGCCTTAACAGGCAACGGCGAAGTTTATCTACTAAAGAATCTTCTAGACGTAAAGTTACTTCGCTGCACACAGTTCCTGGTTACTCTTGTTAAATTAAAATTGTGCTCTTGGAAGTAGTTGTTCCACTGATTATATTTCGGAGTTGAATACGGATGACAATGTAGAATAGGAATTAGGGTGAATAGGTAAAGTTTCAAGGGGATTTTGTTTGTATGCATTCTTTAGAATTTTAATTTGTAAAAAATTCCATTTAATTGCTTAAATATTAATAATAAGATCGTCGTGATCATTAACAGTGAAAACGGATATTGTATTTAAATGAAACAACTTTTCAATGGGATTAAAACTTTATAGAATTTGTTTTTTAAGAAATTGAAGACTAGTTTTAAATTAAAATAATAGAAAGAAAGTTATTTCAATGCATGGTTCGTAAATAATTTAGATTTCTTTACACTTTTTGAAAAATTTTTTTGTTAAAATTCCTTTTTCAAAGATCACAGACCTTAATATACGTTTTAATTTCCAGCAGTTTAAATACAAACAAAGCACTTATTATATATTAGAAATTACCTTTATTTTCATGATTAGTCACTCAGTATAATTAAGGGAATGCACCATTATGGTATTCGATATCAGAATAATTGTGATTAGTCAGTTTAACATATTGTTTTAGCCTCTCAAAAACAACATTTTATAAATATCCAATGATTTAAAAATTCTAATAATTTTTAATTCTCTATTTATTTAGTAGTCATAAATTCTCTAAAACTTATGAATAAAGACTCGAAACCATTTTTATTCTCACAAAAATTAAACCAATGTGAAAATTCCACAATAGCCATTCGCAATTTTAAGTTTTTAAACGCATCAAAAACATAGGTAATAATCCCACAGAGGGTCAACATCTGACAAGTACATTAATCTAACAGCATTAATCTAACAATTTATTAAACAACAATTAAATGACATTTATCCTACATGCAAGATAATTCTTTGTAAGTTCGTTTTTATAAATTTTAAACGCAAAAATGCATTTTTACTACGGTAAGGAAATCATGTTACCTTAACCAGGCAGTAATGAGCATCTGTGCTCTTCATCAAATCTTGATTAGGTTTTCAAAAGTAGTTCAAGTCATCTGCTCATCTAGAGATAAGAACACCACATATCTACAATATAACATTATTCTGAAATACAGTTACAGCGAATGTGGAAATTTTTTCGATTGTAGTTTCTCTAAATAACGTTACTGATCTGCATGATGAAAGAATTATTGAAAGTTCAAGAAGAATTTATTGCTGTACATCATATACTAGTGATATTAATGATTTTTTCATCGTAATGAATATTGATGAGTGATCTCGACGGGCTGCATCTGTATTGAATATTTTGAGGATCAAAGTTTAGAGAAAATTGAATGATCAGCTCGATCTTCGGATTTTAATCAGATAGGACACCTTTAGGAATATCTCACCAAACAACTATCTGGCGTAGGCCCTTCTCTAAGGTCGTGAATTGAGTTGGATCAAGAGTTACTCCGTGTAAGGGTGTTGCTTCCCATTCCGACAACTTAGTGCACAAAGTCAATGCTACCAACTTGTCACATTCAGAGGTGGACGCTTTCTTAACTAAAACCCCTTTCTAAAATTTCTACAAATTTATTTAGTCATTTTTTCATTAAATAGTGAATTTAACGAAAGCAAAATTATTATTTTTATTCTTTAGTTACAACTGATGTTAATATTTTGTAAAATTTACCAAATGACTTTTCTAATTTTAATTCTTTGAAAATTCATGATTGTTATGCTCATTTGTTTTTAGATTAGAGCCAAAAAATGAATTGAACATTATTTCTTAGAAGTTAGTATAAATCACCGTAAGTATTTTTTTTATGTTTCGAGTTTTTTTAGATAAATTTTAACGAAAACGATTAATCGAGTTACAAATGAAAGCTAACATTTATAATTTTTAGTTTTTAATATAACTTTTTTCCATTTATATAAAAAATATTAATTTGGTCTCATTCAAAAATGCTGAAAAAATGGGTTTTTTTCTTTCAATCAATGAAATAATTTGTATTGATCACTTTTACATCAAATGCAATTTGCGTTGTGTGACGTTTTTCACATTTGTGAGCTTAACAATGGTAAAATCTAAAAATTACTAACTAGTTGAAAATATTTCAGAGAAACAATTTTTTATAAAGCAGTCAGTATTGCTGAAAAGAGAACATTTACCATTTCTGACGTATCATTATTTTCCAAATAAATAAAACTTTAAAATTAAAGTTAAACTTTCTGTAAAGAAAAAGTACTGAGAAATATTTAGTTCATTTTTCTTTGGAAGAAACCTTTCTAATTTTTATAAAATAATTTCAAAATATGCCTTAAGGATTGAAAGAAATTTGTGAAAGAAACCCAGTTCACATTTAAAAAAACAAACTCATGTAAGAAAATCAAAATTTTATTTTGCAATATATTTTATGTGATAGTTAAAGAATATTTTGATGAAAAATGTTTATTAAATTCTAAAATAAAGTTTTTAAGAATATTGTGGCAATTGGGGATTTCGAAACTTTGCACATTTAACTATTATATAAAGGCTTTTTATTTCTTTTCAAAGTGATTTTCCATGATATTATTGTAAATTTAAACAGTGTGAAAACATAATAGAGCAAAAAGAAGGAAATTTACCATAAAAAAATAAGTATACCATTGTTTTCAGATAAAAATGTTAATTAACTTTTTTTTATGGAAGAAAGGAAAATAATAAAATATGCTGAGAGTAAATCTTAAGCTCTTTCAACAGGATTATATTTTCTATTGTAAAATATTAGATTAAGATGGTGTTGCAGATTAATCTTTTCCATGCATAGTACTGGGAAAAAATGTGTTAATTTGTGAGTTTATTATTAAATCTTACAAAAGAATAAAGTACTTATAAAATGCAAAGTAAAAAAAAAAAAAATAGATAGCTGAAGGTTACTTAAGTTATATTTATTTGTACTAATTACATTAAGTATAATTTGATAAAACTATTCCAAGTTGAAGTGATAATGTTGTTTTTTTTTGTGTTATGTCTACCAAACAGGTTTATAAATTTTAGAATTGTATTTACAAGTACATCATTTTTTGATATAGGTATGTAACTAGATTTAGCGTAGTTAGGGTAAAACAAATATAATTTATATATTCCTTCACCTTTATTTACTTAAAATGATTTGAGTATCTTGAGAGTTTACTATGAAATAAAATCATAATAAACCCATTTTAATCAAGTCGTAATTTTGAAATAAATAATTTTTCTAGGATTTTATTTTTAATGCTTGGAATTGCTATGTGTTATGTAAACCTTTGTATTAAAATTTCATATTAGTTCATACAAAAAAAATTGAGGATCTTTTGAACGTTGTCTTAAAATATTTAAGTATCTTTAGTATGAGTTAACTATCAAATAACTACATATAAATCCCATTCCAGCCAGTTTCAATGCTTATAAATAGATGCATTTGCTTAAATTTGCTTGTAAATGCTTGAAATTTTTAAACAAGCTGTTGAATGAAATTGATATATTTATTAATGCAAAATTAATATACATATATATTTCTATGCATATATATGTATACGTAAAATATTTATAATAAATATAATCACGCAGATTCCTTGTTAATGTAAGAAGATACAAACTATTACATGCTATATGGAAATTCTTTTAAAAGCTATATATTTAAACAATGAAAACATTGTGCAGCGGTTTTTAAGCTGTCGATCACAGCGGCTGCCCTTATATTATTAGCTTGTGACATCGCTGCCTATCAAGATAATAAACACTCTTACTTGACTTAACGTTCTTGATTAAAGTACAAGGTCTATATAGAAGAGTTTTTTTGTGATTTAGGGCAAATTAGAGATCTAGTTTTGGATGACACTTCTCTCAATTTTTCCACGAGGCATTTCAGAGTCTCTAAAAGTGCGAAATTTTAACGTTATATGAGAGACACAGCGGATCTCTAGGAAGATACTGGAGTCCCCTGGGGATCTGTGGACCTCAGTTTAAAAACCAATGATATAGAATAGTTTCCTTTTTGATCATAAAAGATAATATATTCGAACAACGCAGTGCCAAAATTTTGCTTTTGTTCATGTGTATTGTGATCTTTATTTATGTGTATTTTACTTTTATTTTGCACATACGCCAATTAAATTAAATCAAACTGTTCATTTAATGAACCTATTAATTAGGATTTCAAAAATAAACTTCTAATATATCTTTTAGTGATTTGGAGATGGGGATATTTTCAGATCTACAGTTATTACACAACGAGTTGAGTGGTTCTAATTCACATTTTCCTTAAACCTTTTGGACTACCTCATAAGGGTGATGATGTGAGAGCATCGCTTTGTGACGAAACTGTGATTTATGCAAATTTGTATTCCAATTTGTATTTAGTATCTATGTTAAGAGAATTACTGGAGAATCTCAGGAGGTATCAGGGGACTGCTGAACGAGAAATGACGATTCTGAAGATAATATATAGACATTGAGTTAGTTCAGTAGATGCCATGATTCAAGTGCAGCTATGAGAAGTTTCTATATTTTGTCAAGAGCAAATTATAATAATCACTGCACACCTATTATTGATTTCGATAATATATCATGTCGAATATAATATATATATTTCAAACTATTACTCTGTCTGGGATTAATTTTGATTCTTCGATATTCCTGAATCCTCATTTCTGTACAATTTTGATATAAATTCAATTACCTCTACATAACTGAGACAGGCTAAAATAAATTTAAACCCTTGTTCATAATTGGAATTTTTGAAAAAATAAGTATTTAAAAAACTTTGGAAATGTAACTTTAATCAATTTTGAAAAGTCCATGTGTTTATACTGCAAATTTCATCAGGAAAAAAAAACTTAACTGTTTGCTGTTGATTCAGAAACCCTTTCTGCGCTTTGTCCAAATTAATATAAATTTGGAAAGAAACTTTTTTTATCACTTTTGAAATTAAAAAATTAAATACAATACAACATATTTATCAATTGTTAAAGTTTCAAATTACACTACTTTTGTTCTATACATCTAATGAGATTGAAAGAGGAATACTTGTAAATGGATTTAGAAGTAATTCTTCAAAGATATATATATATATAACAAATATTATATTTGTTTAAAGTTATTGTTAATAAACAATGGTTTTAAATCAACTTTTTACTTTTTAAAATCAATTAAAACAATATATTTTAATTTTTATGAGCAAACAATATGTTTTCTTATTTTACTTAGATTTTTCTTACATGACTATTTAATATAATATTTGATTTTGATAAATTAAAAGCATACATTTTATATACAGCATATTTTTCTTGTTATATCATTTGTAAAATCATGAATTAAAAAAATCAAGTAAATAACTAATGCACTTTAAAACAAAATTTACAGATGCATCAAAGGTAAAATTATTTCCTCTAAGATGTATACGAATATTTATTCTGCAATATTAATCAGACAGTGGTATTAATTCCAAAATTTTGGCAATGCTTTAATATTTCATTTCACTGAATTAACTCATCAAAGGAGATGATAGTAATTTAGCTCATGACAGTTAGACAATTAAATTAGATAATGATTAAACCACAGTTACGAGACTCATTCGTGGGGGAATTGATCTTCGTCATCAGCCTGAATCTCCCCCACATAGAACGGTTCATACATGTCATTTCGAATGACGTTCACATTCAAATTTGTTTTGTGCTTTTCATTCCCCTTCAATTCAGACTTTTCTGAAACTCCTCTAATCAGTTCATGGGGAGAACTTTTATTGATTGTTAACGAAATAAGATTGCTTCTCACATTTTCTTTGATAATATAACTAGAAATTAAAGATCTAGCGAATTTCATTTTCGTAATTAGAAATATGTTTGATATACATTTTCCTTAATCAAATCCTTCAAAACTGTTGTATTGTCGAAGCGAGAATATCATTTACAAAATAATAGATTGGATTTAGATCCATGCGTCAATTTTAATTAGTGTGCATAAAAAGCGTTTATGCATATAAATTTACTCTGAATAATTATTATCTTAAACAGTTTATAAATATTGTATTTGTACTGTTAAATTAAAAGACATAGTGTGTGTTATCGAACTCTGATATCAAATAACTTGATAGTAAATATTTTTTAAATAGTCAATCGTTTTTAGTTCATCATACTTAGTTGCTTTCTTATGAACACTGGTCGTGTTTATTTGAAAATTTACTTTAAAAATGTCTCTATATTTAAAATTAGGATTTAGTTCATAATTAATTTTCTTTTTAAGTTCAACAAAAAAAAATCCAAATTAATAACTGTTAATGAGGTAGTTTATTACTACATAACTACGGAAAATAGTATCGATAGAAAACGCAAATTCTTATATATATTACATTATATGCTATAATATAATGAATTTAATGTGACACACTATTGTTCGAGTAAATATTACAGCATCCTGAAGGAAACAAAAAGTAACACGTACTTGTGGAAATTACAAAATGAGTTAGAGCATAAGTTCCCAACCTTTTTTGAACTGGCGCCCCCTTTTCTAGTGAATATTTCGATACCGCCCCCTTTTCTGGTGAATATTTTAATACCCACTCTAGTGAGTGAGTGAGTGAATATTAACGTCCCACTGTTCAGCTACACGAGGGCTTTTGGAGACGGTCCGCGTAATTTTGAACCATGGTCCAGTGATGCAGACCACACCTGAGCTGGCACCCCCACTCCTAACTACCACACCAACGGGAGGACGTTTGAGCTCTCGAAAGATTTGACGTGTGCATAGCTCCCCTACACGGCGGGTCTTGTGGTACTGGGATCGAACTCATGGCATGCTAGCCACGATCCGATACCTAGACCACTTGGCTACCGTGACAACCTCCCACTCTAGAGAAATAAAAACGAGCATAATACATGGTGAAAACAAGAGTTAAGTTTAAAAAAAATATTCTATTACAAATATAATATATATTTTTTTTAATTTAACTTTTTTTCTAAAGCCTCAATTTTTTTACATGCGAATCTGAAGTAGATATTATCACAAATATATTTAAATGCGCAATACTATCTATTTTAGTCATAAATAGGATATTGTAGGAATTCAAACGCTACTGAATTTCTTCTTAGCTTAAAGAGTGGAATAAAAGTTTTAGCTTACCTATTATAAAGACAGGCCGGGGTTTTGATGATACGAAATAATTCATAATAAACTATTGCTTTAAAAAAATTGACAGTTTCAGCCTTTAAAGAATCGCACGTCAATTCCTGGTTAACATATTTAATTATTTTTCTTGGATAATATACGTAATGAATTGCAGTGGACGAAACATTTTTCCTACTGCTCACCGACTACTGCACACAACACGTACACTACAGAAATTAAAATTTACTATATCATCCAATTGAATATAGGTCTGAATGTAAGTTTTTCATCCACTTCCCGAACTACCGAAATATGTGAATTTCGTACATGTGATTATATAAATGATTTAAACACAACAATCAATATAAGTAAACAATATTAAAGTTTACTTTTGTTAGTACATAATCAGCGTGTTTTTGTAGTCTTTGACTATATTTGTTTAATCTGCCCAAGCCCTTCCGTGCCATCTCAACGCCCCTAATTTTCTCTGGGTCTTTTACTGCCCTCCTGAAAGCCTCAAACGCCTACAAGGGGGCGTTATCGCCTACGTTGAGAACCTATGGGTTAGAGCATGCTCATGATCATTATTATAAAGGGATTATGGATGTCGGGATTGAAAAATACCCTTTAAGTTTCTACGTGAATTTTGTGCAGGAAATAACTATAACGATGCGATGCAATGTGTGTACCATCATTTGATTCTTGCGAAAGATTTATTATAAGTCGATTTGTCTCATCTTAAGCATAGAGCGCCATATATGGAATTAGTGGAGATATAATGAGGAAACAATAATATAAAATACAAATTTGAAATATTTCTAATAATTTCTGATGTGTTTTGAACGAGGTGTACAGAACATTTTGTAATATTTCATTTATTAATAATAATAATTACTCAGAAGCTAGATTTATCGAACAGGTATTAATAATATGTCCAATTAACTAGCTTAGATATTGTTTTTACCGTTATCTTATATCATTAGAAATATAAATAAGCAAGTAAAATAAAAAAAGTCAATTCCTACTTGAGTCAATAAAGACAATTTTTATTATAGTCATGTTTTATTAAATAATTACAATTAATAAAAATATGTATATTCATATGACAGAAACACAGAATTAAGCGGCAAAATAAGAAGAGATTTTCCTTGCAATAATTTTCCATTTTCCTTTCTTTATATGGTGTTAGACTATTATTTTGTTCGTTACTAATTATTCATTGAGAAATTTAGTTATTCTAATAAAATAGCATGGTAAAAAGAAATTACATTCTCAGAAATTAAGCTCCCCCCAATGGGACTCGAACCCACGACTTTTGATAAGAATTTTAACGCACTATCCATTACGCTACAGAGGCATTCCATGACATTTTCCTTTTTATATAAAGTGTTGCACTATTATTTTTGTTTGTTGCTATTTATTCCTTTTTTATTTAAATAGTGAATTAATATTTGAAAAGACTATAGTAACAACAAGTGTTATCCACAGCGAGTTAAAAAAATTTATGCATAAAAATTTTTATTAACGATTGGAAATGTGAATAAGATATTGGAACTAATAGTAGGAATTGAAAAAGGTGGGAAGTAAGGACTGACATAATGATTATTGATGCGTTAAAAAGACAGTTTTGAGGGAGTAACAGTACTAGTTACAAATGAAGTCTACTGTTAGGTTTTCAAAAATTGCGAAAGTTGTGTGCATTAAGAATACTTAAAAGTGTATTACACAAGTAACAAGTAAAACATAATATAAATATAATTCCCAAACACAAATCTTGTATAAGTGTACAAAATTGAATCTTTCCAACTTCGATTTCTTGCACTATGAAGGGGAAAAAAGTTATCTAAGTTATCATTATTTATGTATTGGAATTTATTTTGGAATATATATACCTACATGAGGTCTGTTTATTTGGGAACGATCGCGCGAGGCACAAAGTCACCCAAGGTTCACGGAATCTTAAATTCTGGGGAAAATGTTTATTTGTTTCCAATGACCTTGTCAATATCCTTCTATAGGTGAGTCTTCATGGGAACTAAAATGTATTTGTGTCACATATCTCCCTCTTTTTCGGGATTGTGCCAAACATATTATACAATCTTAAGGTAATTGCGGTGATTGAGTTCCCCTCGCGTCTTTTTTATATCCAAAATATATTTCTAGACTACATTTTCACCCTGTTAACTACTTTTTGATTTTGATTGCTGTATTGTACAGCTCTTTATTATCATAACAAAAATGGGAATCTGCGATCTCTATTGAATGAAGTTGAAACTGATCAAGCAAGGTTATAAAGGGATATTAATGATGGCAGTGAAAATAAATTTGAGAAAAGCAATGAACATGAAACATTTGTGTTGAAAGAAATAGTTTCAAATGCTACCTAAAAATCTCCATTCAGAAAGGTTTGAAGTCATACGCGTATCACAAAAAGCACTGCTTCCTTTCAAAAAGACGCAATTAAGAAAAAGTCCATCATGATATTTGTCGATAATCCAAGGACAATAAAACTTCAGTAACTGGAAATAAATATGACAGTTTTGCCTGAAAATAGCATTCCTGTTATGTTAGCAAAAAGTGTATGTGATGCGTGCCCTTTATTAAAGTCACACACGTTTGAAACATTTTTGTTCAGTTTAATTGGATTTTTTCCAAATTATCAAAAAAAATTAAAATCATTGATGTAATAATACTAAATTTACTTCCTCTTACTTAAATTATTCTCCGGAATTACGATTTTTATAGTGTATGACAAAAATAATTATAAAAACTGATTGGGTGACTCTGTCAACCAACTCGTATGTTTGTATTTAGTGTGCTACTTCACCGAGTGAATTACTAAGATTATGCTTCCATACATTCACAGAGGGATTTAAGAGCTCTTTCTCTGAAAGCCTTAATATTGAAGTTAATAAAGAATTCTAATATCTTACATTTTTTTCTCATGGATTATAAAGATTAAATCAATAATTGTAGAAACTCTGAAAATGAATTCTTCATATTTATCTAAAATATTATGTATTGACTTGGTATCAAAATAGTTCAATGAATATACTTTTTGAAAAAAGATTAAATCTCGAAATAAAGATTTTTTATTTTCTTTGAAGGGTATCGCAGCAAGGAAACAGAAGAATAAACATGCAATTTTGTCAAAGAATCTTAATCAACAGCATACAAAATTACTTTTCCCAATTTTTTAAATATTTTTTCCTCTTGTTTGAGAATGTTATGAAAGTTTTTGCTTTTTTGTGTGCTTTTTTTGCTTTTGAGCTTTCATTTTTAATCAAAACACATGAAAAGAATTCTGTATCGTCGATAATCCTTATAAAGTTTGAAATTCTAACAACGTTTCGTACTAGAAATATTGTTATTTTTGTAATAAAAAGGAATAATTAAAAATAGTGACAAATTCTCCGAATCCATGAACTTACTCTGAAAAGTGTGTTTCTTTAAAGTTCAATTTGATGGAATCTGTACATATATAGATTAAATTGTTGGCTTCGCAGAAAATCGAAATAATTTACAGCTTTCAGAACTATCTTATTTTTCCTTTTAGCTTATTCATATTTTATATCACTTATCCTGCTTCTAATAGTCCTAAAATATGGTAAAATATTCAAAAAATATTCCACATCTCAGTATTTCCAATTTCTTTCAGCTATTTTCGATGCATTACGTACAAATGTTTTCTATCAAATGTAGCGTCAAATATATAGGTAAAACATATCTATATGTTTCAAAGATAAATCAAAGAAATATAAATCGTTGTTCTTAATTATTCAACTCAAAAACTAATCAAGCATATGAAAGAAAACTGATGATTATCAAATTCAGAAGCAGGTCAGAGGAAGAGGTATGTATTCAGCAAATATTAACGAGAGCATTCTTAAAGTGAACAGAAGAAATAAGAATTTAAAAAAATAGGACATAAGTCGTTAGGAAACGAATTTATTTATTTGACTCATTTTTTATAGTTTCCTAAAATTATCTATATGTCTATATATCTATGTATATATATATATATATATATGCCGTTAGAAATTATTTTAGACCTTATACACACACTATTTATCTCATGCTACCAATCAAGGCACTTAACCACTTTATCCAATTAAAAACGATTCAATAAATCAAATAATCTATCACTAAGAAAATTTGAATTAATTTTTAAAAAACTAAACACTCCAAATGGTAAACATCTCTATTTTATCGGGTAGAAAAACTTATCTTTCTTTGATTAGTATTATATTTAGCGTAAAGTATTTTAAAAAAAGATACATCTTAACAAGTATTTGGTTTGTACACAACTTTGAATTTAAGAAAATAAATGAAAGCTTCCTAAAAAGAAATCCATCCAAACCAAATATATTAAAGAACATCTATTTTGCATCGAAAAAATATAATAAAAAGAGAAGATCTTATTTGTTTTGAACTACATTTGGCTTTAGTACAAGACGTATATCAAAGATATACGATATAAAGAAGAATATAAAGAAAGAGAATGTAAAGATTAAAAATGAGAACATAAAAAGAAAAAAAAAGCATGCTGCGCGCGCAGAAAAGCCAAATTTAATAGAACGAGTAGTAATGAACTTTTTTTCATTACTACTCGTGAGATATTGTCCGTAAAATGTTATTAATCTATTACCATTACCGTTTCAACGATTTCATAAAATAAAGAGAAATTGTTCGATTCAGAAAAAAATGCTTCAAAAACACCATTTTCATTTATAACATCTCTCTTAATGAGTATTACGTAGCCACTATGCTTATAACCAGCTAAAAATTTCGATTTATTGCAGGAAGCAAGTTGCGCTGCTGCACATATCTCACTGTAATAAGAAATACTAAAGCACATAGCGAATGCGAATAGTTGATCTGTATCTCAATAATCGATGATTAACTGAAAATTTTATTTATAATTTCCTGAAAATTTATGAATTAGATTTGCTTATATTTATATATATATATAGTGTTTTTGTCCCAAACATTTTTATTAAGGCTTATTTAATGTGTTTTAGATAATATTTCTCTATATTCTCTCTTAAAATATAAGATTACAGGTAACAGCTTGTTGCTGGACATCGCAATTCAAGGAAATATTAGAACTATTTCTGAAAGAATTCGTAATTATTAACCATAGGTAAGTAACCCAGATGATACTTGTGACATAACATTCCTCACACTTCTATCCCACTCCAACGCATGGGTTTTGAGTCTGCACAGTTTTAACATACATCAGTGACTGAGACATACTGAGTGACACGAGACCCGATCTCTCAAACTGACAAAATCAACCCCTGCTACGATATGGCTATCATGGCAACATCGGCTTGCTAATTTAAAATTTTTTTAATCGATTCATTTTCATTAATCTATGGATTGAGTATTTCTTTTTTGAATTTTTATTTTAACTCAGTAATGTTTGTAAAATAAGATGAAAGATAGAAATCGTTTTACTAGTTGAGTCTTCCTAATTCTAGTCTAAATATAGTCACAAGTTTTGCATTTATATAGTACTATCTCAATAAGGCATCTCAGTATTTCACTACGTTTCTTACTTTCTGTTATTATTTTAAGTTATATAATTCTGTGAACCCGGGAGAAGTCACACGGGATGACGAAGTCACCCCAATCCTTTCTTTTTTATGGTTCTGTTTATTGTAACCAATAAGTATCGTTATTGCTGTGAATAATTGAACTAAGAAAAAAGTATACTTACCTACTTTTACGGACTCTTCAATTTTTCTTTGAGAAATTGAGAAAAAATCTAATTAAACTGAACTAAAGTGTTTCAAATGTGTGTGACTTTAATAAAGGGTATAAATCACAGAGACTTTTCATTAATATTTTATGAATGATATTTGTAGGCAAAAGAGCCAAATTTGTTGCAGTTATTGTAGCTTTATTGTTCTTAGATAATCAACACAAATGGCATGTTAATCTTTTTTTTCACTTGTGTTTCTTTGACAGGGCTATGTGTGTCTTGTGGCGTTGGTATCTTTATTTCAAACCAAACGTCCCTCATGTGTTCGTCGCTTTTCTCAAACTTACTTCCACTCTCTGTTATGATTACTATTTATACCAATTATTTTATCAGACCCTTGCTTTATTAGTTTCTTTCTCCGGTTTCCACTTCATCCAATAGAGATTGTCGGTACTCCATTTTTCTCTTTCTTACTGAGCTAATTTACAGTTATTAACCATATTGAATCATACAACACAGCAATCAAAATCACTTAGTTGTCAAAGGGGAAAATGTAGCCTGTTCATAGAAAATATTTTTAGCAAACGTGGTCTCGCGCTGGGAACTCAGTCACCTCAAGTAACTTAAGATTATAAAAAACGATTGCCACTCCCTTCAAAAAAAAGAAGATATGTGTGACAAATACACTTTATTTCTCATGAAGACTATCGTATTCGGGAATTCTGACTAGTTGTTTGGTAACAAACATACGGTTTTCCCAGAATTAAAAATTTCGTAAGCTTGGGGTGACTCTGTGCCCAGCGTGCCTTCTCCCGGGTTAACTTAATATAACATTACGCACACACAAAAACATGCACACATTTATAAGTACAAAGTACTCTCTCACAAACACACAAATTTAACACCCCCTTCCACATATACATCCCGTATTTTCTCGAATCTAAACCGCATCTTTTTTCCAATATTATCCTTACTAAAAGCAAGGTGAGGCTTAGAATTGAAGAAAATAAAATTCGTGGGATGGAACAATTAAAGCAATTACGTGTTCATATATGTATTAAAAAGCTAAAATATACTGGTAGAATAACCATTATTTATTTCTAATTACTTCTAATTTTAAATTTATTTTAATTTCGTAAAATTTGCTACCGTAAACCATTTTACATTAATTTTCATTTTTCACAAAAATTGGTTGAGAAATGGGAGTGCGGCTTAGAATCAATTACATTTTAGATTCTAATAAATACGGTATATGTGTGTGTGAGTGTTTACGTGTGCATAGGTTACAATGTGTGAAAAAGACTTAAAACTCAATTGTGAGAAATTTTACTGTTTTAGTAAAATTACACAGTTTACAGCATTTTACTAAAATTGAATAATCAAAGGTCTCCTATTCAAGGACCAGTCAAATAGAATGAAAGATGGTCATTAATCTATATTATTATCTAAACATGTCTGAAATAATTAAGCTATAATTCAAATTTTATAATTAAATTTTTACAATTTATTTACCAGTCAATAAAACTTTCTTTAGAGTATATTATTACTGAATTCTACTGCTTTGTAGCCATGTCCCGTTTTAATCCGGGTTCTTAAAACACGGCACGGAGATCTAAAATGCGGAAGGAACAGCAACCGGAAGAGTAAAGTGCCTCTTTTGTTTGATGTCGGATAGCTCAGAACCGGATCTATAAACCTTTACATGCAACGGACGAAGTTTATCTACTAAAGAATCTTCTGACCGTAAAGTTACTTCGTTACAGTTTCTAGTTAGTCTAGTTAAATTAAAACTAAGGTTCTGAAGATAGCTTCTGTGTGTGCCTTTTTCAGGTTATATTTTTGACAATGTTCTTATAATATTGGAGGAAAGACGTTACGATAAAAATAAAAAAACAACTGGGAAAATTTGTAGTTCCTGTATATTATCGGCATTTTAAGTTCTTATGTGTTTAATCTTAGCATTTATGTTAAGTTTAGAAATGTAAGTAGTCAGTAATTGAGATAATGGTTATATCTATGTGGTAAGCTTTTTGATGATATAAAGATTCAATTACTATGACTTAAGTTTTAGTTTAAAGTAGAGTATGTAATAAATATATATATAACTTGATTTCTCAAGAAATTCAGTCAAAGTGAGAATTTGATATGAGAAATGCATTTCGATTTCAAGTAAATCTTATTGATATATAAAATAAATTTTCTTTGCAAATGAGAAGTGTGTTCTTTTTATATATGCCATACATTATTTGTAAGCTATTTTCTTTCTTTTTTCGTTCTCTCTAAAAATTTTGTTTTGGATAATTATTTCACACTTTTGCTTTGATTTCATGGGAGAATATTTTAGTGCCGACTACATTGTCGTGAATAATATGTAATATTCTTTCATTTTGGATATGTATAAATAAACATACAGCGGAAAAGTTATGAAAACAGAATTGTTCTAACTTTTGCATCTGAAGATATACTTTAATTTTCCTGTTCTATTGAAAAAATGTCACTTTTCACTTGAAGGGGTGTAATCGACCCAGAGATAAAAGATTTATTCTAGCCCTAAGGCAATATTTACTGTATTGTGCATTTCATATATAAGTATTATTGAGTGATTGGAAAAGTTCTCTACTCGTTTTTATTACCCATAAAGAAGAGCAAATAAAGGCAAAATGAACATTACCTATGATTGTTCATAATCCCATTGCTATGTATGACCTCTAGTCATCTTTCTGGTAGGAAAGGAATGAAACGACTGTAAAATTCCTGCGGTTTCGAGTAAAAAAAGTCGGATGACAGTTTTCACAACATCAAGGTCATAAAACATTTCCTGACTGAATAAATTGCCCAACGCACGGAATAGGTGATAGTCAGTTACAGCCAAGTCAGGATAATAGGGAGGGTGGGATAGAAATTCCGAACCAAAGCCCATAATCTTTTGGTGAATGATGGCAGCAGCATGTGGCCTGGCGTTATCGGGATGACGGATAACACCACGACGATAGATGAGACCTGGCTGCTTTGCTACCAAATTACAATCCAACCTTTCTAACTGTAGAAGGCAATATTGTTGGTTTGGTTGAGTACCAATTCCCAGTTAAATATTAACTGCACATCCCACTACTACAAACAATCTTGGGATGAAGTTCAGTTTTTAAAATCGATGCAGGTGGATCAGAAGGGTGACACACAGTCATACGACGCTTTAGGTTAAGGTACATAATCCACTTTTCTCCTGTCACAATTCGTATCAAGAATGTTTTTTTTTTTGTATCTGGAATGCAAGGAAATGCAGGTGGTGATTCGGTCATCCCGTTGCTTAATTGTCAGGTTATATGGAACACAACGATCCAACTTCTTCGTAAAACCTAAGTTAACCCGCCATCTCTCGAACGTTTTCAGATAAACGTTGAAGGTCTCCGCTAATTCTTGCACAGTTGGGTTCGTGTTGTTCTTTATTGTTTGGTCAATATCATCTTTTCCAAGGTATGATCCAATCCTAGGTCCGATATGATCCAATCCTGATCTTGGCAGTATCTGCCTCCTCTAAATTTGTGAATCCGTCGATGACATGGGCTTTCTTCTATTTGAATCATCCCCATAAACCTAACAAATATTGTGACATTCTGCGGCTGCCGTACTCTTTTTATCGAACTCGTATAACAGACAATGTCTATCATGCACCTTCTCTCTTTCTATGTTACATCCTCTGAGACGTTATTTTAAGATTATCTGTGAGAGACACAATGCTTTTATATGCTTAGCATCCATATGTTTGATTGACCGACGTATTTCAGTCATTACAATGTCATGAGGGGCGTCATTTCTATTCTAAATTTGCATATCCAAAAACTGGTAGAACTATTGCAACAAATATTTTTTAGTATTCATTCATTTTAATTTTCTCCTTTTTTACTTATTTTAAGCTAATTTTGAATATCTTATAAGATCCGTATTCATAGGTTTTATTTACAAATTTAGTTTACTCGCTGTATAATTAGATTATTATTCACAATATTTCTTCTGATTTCCAATAAATATTTATAAGTGTTTGATAAAGAAATGTCTATCATAGTGTACATCTGGTTTGAGAGTATTTATGTCTTCTATAGATCCCCCTTCTTTGCATTTTCTTCGTTTAGTTATTTTGACAACTAACGTTTAGTTTTTTACAACTAGCGATACCATGCTTATGGTTACTGACGTGCTCTTTTTTCTCCTAACATTGCTAAGATCTCTGGAAAATGCTTTCCAAGTTTCTCTAAAACAGGCACCTTTTGAGAAGCTTGTGCTCATTGCATAATTGATCGACACGCAGAAAGAAAACTAAGGCATTATTTGCAGCTAGATCAATCACTTTTTTAACCCATTAACTGCCGATGAAAAGTTACGAAATTCTCCCCGCAGTGGGACCGTTTTTCGTACAGGCACGCGTCTTTACGCATTTATTGAGGGAAAAGAAAAGGCGCGTTTTTTCTTTGCTGTGTATTGTTTACTTCCACTTTTAAAAAGAAAAGTAAAGGTTAAAATGATAAAATGAAAAAAAAAATTGTCTGCATAGTTAACTATATAATAAAAAATAAATTATAACTTTTCTGTTCTGTGATTTTTTATGAAACATGGTTGAACACATAAACCAGTATCAGCATTCATACCAAAAAATTATAAGATCCCATTACACACGGTAAGCGAAAATAACAGCAAATGAAGAATAGAAAAGAGCACATTTAAACGAAAAAACTAGAAAAACTGCTAAGCTATGAATTCCTTCGTTCCTGGAATATACCTTTTCAAATTGCTTCTCCGCTTCTTCTCCAAAACAAGTAAATTCTTTAAAAGCACTGTCATTGCCATTTTATTGTATTCCAAAACAATGAGACGGGTTTTAAACAGAGTAGCACAGTGCGAAAAGTTCTACTTAGGAAGGACGATTATACACGTCCGGGGCAGTAAAGGCACCAGCTCAGCAGACGTGTATACACGCCCACGGCACTTAAGGGATTAAATAAATATACCGGCCATCTTATTCTTCTTCTTTACCGTATACTGTAAGTTGCAGCTACTTTACTCGTCGTATTTATTCCATATTTAGTTTGATTATGGAACAAAATAATGCCTGGTATCTTCTCCTTTACTTGCGAAACTTTTCTATCATAATGCATAGTGGAATTAAGTATCACACTTTTATTTTCAGGCACATATGATACAAATATCTTATTATTCTAAAATACAATCGATAACAATGATTTTTGGAGACGTTAGGAATGAAATGCAGGAGGTATAAATGTAGGGCTGTGGCATGGAGTTCTAGGAGTATTTAAATTGATGACACTAGTTTTACTAAAACTGACGTTTAATAGTGGACACTTGTTACAGGACTACACACTACTAGATGAAAACACCGATATATAAATGATAACGTTTAGACAAACACTTCTAGCGCTCAACAATATTTTCTCAGACTTATATTCACATCACAATCATTACACAGCAGTTCACAATGGTGACACTGTTCTCATACAGTTCCCGATGGCTTATGGAATTACGGTGATGGAGGGGTAACCTTCACGTTACTCTTACTTGGGTTACTTCACGTTGTAGCATGGGACTGCTGGTCCCTACACGGCCATTCAGTTCTCGGTAGCTTTCTTTTCAGCAGCGCTGGATCTCATATCTCCTCGTCGAGTCCGCTCGCTGGCTCATTCTTCTTTCTGGTTAGTTCACTCGCTGGTGGCTCTTGTGTCCAGCGCCCTCTAGAGTGCGGTCTATGTGGAAATTTTCACATCTTCTCGGGCATCATTAAAGGCAGTGTCCTCACTGCTCACACATTAAGCATCTGAAATACACAAACTAAAAAAAAAAGAACATAGATTAGTACACAAATATTTTATACAAGTTCGTTTTTCTTCTTCATCAATGCTTAGTCCAGGTCTTCATCTGGTCTGCTGATGCGGACGTTACATTTGGCCTCTCATGGTCTCCAATTTTAGCAACATTATATCGGCCATGGAGTTTTACTCTAGTCACTTGGTAAGGTCCAAAATAATTTGGCCGTAGTTTCAATTTGTTTCCACACCGAGTCCTCATGATTGCAACAAACTCTCCTTGCTTATACTGGTGAGCCTTTTTCCTCTTTCTGTTGTAAGTTCTTCTATTTTCCTCTTGTATCTTCAAAATGTTCCGCTTTACTTCGCTTCTTATTGACTAATATGCATTCTACACTGTTTTTAGTACGTTTTCTATACACTTCCTTATATTCGGAAAATAATAGTCTCTTTTTACCAAATCTTCCGTCTTTGCCACGGCAAAATGTCCAAAAGAATGAGTTTCCTTCACCACCTCTAATTGCATCATCTATGGCACAGCTAAGAATTCTTAATCTTCACTAAGTTTTAATAAAACTTTATTCTTTATGATGAATTCAGTAGTTTTACCTTCTTGCAACAGCTTCTTAATTGTTCTAATATATTCATCAGTTTCCTGAGCATTCACAATCTTGTTCGTTAATTCATAACTAGTCACTAGCATAATGAGATGTCTGATCAACGCATCTACGTGTTGTATTTGTTTCGTAGGACGATGGACTCAACGTCTTCTTGTCTAGTGTTTTCACAAATGCTGCACTGTCCGTTAGAATTAGGAATTTCCTTCCCAGGAGATAGTTTCTAAATTTTTTCAGAACTTCGATAACCGCCAGTACTTCTAGTTCGTAACTGCACAATTTCTTTTCTTGAATGAAAGTCTTTTTGTTCATATAATGGATAGGATAGAAACATCCATCTTCACCTTGTTGTAAAAGCGCAGCACCTAACCCGAGTTTACATGCATCTGTATGCCGCTCTAACTTCGCGCCTTCCTTGAAAAGATGTAACACAGGTTCATTTGATAATGCGTTCATAAGAATTTGAAAAGCTATTTTTTGTTCATGACCAAATTTAAAAGATTTTGTCCTTCACAATAAATCACTTAAGGGTCTGGCTATTATGGCGTATGAAGAAATATTTTTTCTGAAATACAATGTTAATCCAAGAAAACTCTGAACATCTTTCGCGTTTTTAGGTTCTGGAAAGTTACAGATTGCTACTGTCTTTTCCAATGAAGGTTGAATTGCCCCGTTCCGAATTATATGCCCTAAAAATTAATTTTCTTCTGCAAAAACTGACATTATTTTTAGATTTAGTTCAAGGCCGTATTTGGTAGCAATTTCTAACAAAAGGGTAAAAATCTCATAAGCTTCTTTTTCATCAATAGCCGGAATTTTTATATCATCTAAATAAATAATTAAAGTGCCGTCTCTTAATAAGTCTGTAAACACGTAATTAATGTAACTTTTGAATTAGTTACTGCTAATAGATAAACCGAATGGCACTTCTAAAAATTCGTATTGGCCTGTCTCCGTTACCCACTATTCGAAATTTGTGATAAATCACATAAACACTCATCATATGCCTCCGATACTTATAGCAAAAACAAATTATACTTATTCGTAAACTTGTCAGCATCAACTAAACATCCTGACTCATCAATCTGCTTTTCCCCCACTATTTCATTCTCCAAACAGACCGGATTGTGTATTTTATCATTTGACCTTGCTTCCTCTGATTCACTTTTTAAGAACTCATAAATAAGAAATAATATTTCTGCTTTGATCTCGCACACTGGTTTGTGTTTTCCTCCCTTTCAATGAGATCGTAAATTCTAAAACGTTTGCAATTCTCCGTTCGGTAAAACAACTGGTTAGTATTATTTGAGCATGAGCTCCTTTTTTCGCTGAAACATACTTTTTATTTATGATAAGTTAATTGGGTCCACTGTTCAAAGTAACAATTAATGGGACGTTCGGAATCGTAATTTGAAAAAAAGGTGCAAACGAATATTTTTTTAAAATTTAGTGTCACATAGATTAGAATGCATATGTAAAACTGTTTTATTTAACAAATTATTGTAAACAAATTATTCAAATGCAATATTTTGGCAGAAAATGAACACAGAATTTCCCATTTTCAAAACATTTTCTACTTGTGGAGAATACTTCTATAATAATAATAATATATTGCCTATATATATATTTGAGACCTCTGTACATAGCCTGAATTAGGATTTTTGAAATACAAAACTTAGAAATGGATTTATCTATGTTTTAAAACATCAGTGTGGAAAAATTTTAACAAAGGAACACCGATAATTATTTAGATTGATATTAGCTCTGAAAATAACGTGGATTTTTCAAAAATTCTAATTCAGTCTCTTTGGAAAGCAAATCTATGTACAAGCAATAAAAATTTTTTTGTAGAAACATTTTCATAACAGAACTTTTTGAAAATAGATAATTCTATGTTAAATTTTTGCCAAAATATTGCATTTAAATAAAAAATTTTAAAACAACTTTATACGTGTATTCTTATGTAAGTGATACTAAATTATAAAAAAAAATATATGTTCGTTCGTTTGCTTTTACAAAATCACGGTTGTAAACGTAGTCGGATAACTTAAGATTCCCTGTCCAGTAGCTTCCTATAAACTGAATTGGAAATACTACATAAATATCAGACCTGTTTAATACAAAATCAAGTAAAATTAAATATAATTAATGTTATGGATTACAAAAATGAGATAGAGCTATTTGGAATGCAATTTGAGGGTATTATGCAAGTTTTTTTAATTCACACGCTATTAATTTTGGTGCAGTGTACTGTTAATTAAATTTGATTGCTTCCTCTTATATTTAAATAAATTCTTAAAAAAATACAGAAAAACATTTTTATTGAATTAAAATTTACCGTTTTTCGTCTAATTGAAATGAAATTAATATTCGTTTGTATTCATATTCATATGATAAAACCTGATTTATTACTGAATTTAACAATGCTATTTCAATAATTCTCAAAATTAATTTATTAAATAAAAGAAAAAAATTACAATAAATATATATCATGATAAATTTAAAAAAAAAAAAGAAATAGAGCTTCATAAATATTGTGTTTATTGAAAAGTAATTTAAAAAGGCATATAATTAGAATACATTAAATGTGTGCATGCATACTAAAATAATAATAAAAAAATACTGTAAATAATAAATTTTTCAGGATAAGCATTAATCATATTTAATTAATTTATATGTTTTGATAAACATTTTCAATTTATTTAAGCAATCATTCTAAGAATTCTAATGAGAATATATCTTGCATATTTTATGGAAATAAAGTGAATATTTCAAAAACCATTCAATAGAAGATTTTACGCAAATGTTAAGTTGTGTTTTTTGGCAGAAAAAGGAAATTCTTATGCATATTTAAAATCTGAAAGCATAAAATAAAGACAACAGTTAATGTGTATTGGTGACAAAACAAATATTTCACTAGAGACAGTAAAACAAAAATAATTCTTAACAATGTCATCCAGTATTTTTTTTCTTTTCTTTTTGTAATTTAATGTATTGGTTCTCATATATATGTATAGAAAAAAAGTCCGATCAATATAATTTTGTACTTGAATATGATAAATATAATTGAGATACTTTACTAATTTATCAGTATTTTTCTTTGATTCAAAATTTTTATTTTTTGTGAGTCAATTTAGTGTTATAAAGCTGTTGTGTATTTTCTCCATAAAAGAAGCACGTAATTGGTTCTAAACGTTTTAAATGGCCAATGTGATTGTGCAATTAAATAAATGTAACTTTATTTAAAAATACTTATACTATTCCTTTTAAGAAACTCCTTACTATACAGCTAATTTCAGAAAGTAACATTCACATGGTTGAAAACGTAAATTGCTTCTATCCATCTGAAGTTTTTGGATATTCAAATGAAAAATTTATTTTAGTTCTTAATCCTTGACTACATACATGAAAAATAAATTTCCTTCCACGTACACCGAAATCCTTTAATTTTTGGATACTTAAAAAATAGTAGAAAAAATATAGAATTTCCTTAAAACACCATGTTTTTTTCATGACCACCAGTATTAACTTTTTTAGGAAATTGTATACAGTCACTGAGAGACAGAGAGAGAGAAAATTAACGTATCAAATATTTTGAAAATATAACTTTTCATCACACAGGCAACACAAAAAATTGATTTTTTTTCTAAACTTGTTGGTGGTTATTACAATTCCACTGAGAAGTGGGATTCCTCTTAAGTATGTTATTTCAATTCCGAAAGTTATAAAGAATTTCGTCCAATATTTCTGTAGAAACTGGAAGAAAAATATAAAATCAGAAACATTCGTTGACTTCTGGATCTCTTCTCTCTCTCTCTCTCTCTCTCTATCTATATATATATATATATTAATTTAATAAATATACATATTTTATAAAATATAATTTAATAAATAACCTTTATGCTCTTTGTATTTTGTATTAGTTTAAAAATAATTACACTTAAAATAAGATGATATTAATTTTTTTTATTATATTTAGTTAAATTAATAATTTAAATTACATTATCATTCATTATAGCATTTACAATAAAACATTTATTATCTTTTAATAATTTTACATGGAATTATCGTGATGTGCTTAGTTGTGCTTTCACTTTAGAAACTCAAATTAATATTAATTAAATTGAATAAGCAATGAAAAACTTATTATGAAATTATTTCGTTTGCTATAATTCGTATCAAATGCTATTATGTAAAATTAACTTTTCTTTCTAAACGTTATCACATTTATGAAATAAATATTCTATACATAAACTATTTTTGAATAATTAATGTTCACTACTTAGTCTTTGACTCAGGACATTGGATGAAAAAGAAAATTCAGGTAAAGAAAGCATTCTTTATTACTAAATTAGCAAAATTTAAAGTGTGTTTTAAGAATATTAACGGGGTTTTATCAATAATAATTTAATCATACACTTTAATCATATTATCAATGCAGTGGCATTGATTTATGCATTTATTTGATTAATGCATTATATATCTTCCTTAGATTAAAGCTAAGCATAATAAGTTTTCCTGTATTTCTTCAAAACTGTGTAGAAAGTATTTTGTTTAGCATAATGAGATTTCGAATTGATTTATTATGGTGATAAATGACTGCTGAGTGTTTTCAAATCTTCTAATTGTTCTGATGTAATGAAGTCAAACAAAGTTTATTTTATTTTAAATTTTATTAAAATATGTTAAGCCTTATGTATATATATATATAGTTGGTATATATTTTTTGGAAATAAATTGATTAGCATTTTTTATATACTTTTTTAAACTTATAATTCTCCTTCATTTGAAAACTGAAGTGGATAGAAATATGTTTGTTAAAAAGTCGTAATAACGAATCAGGAAAATTAGCATACAATATTTCGTGAATTTTATATTTATTTCTACAAAATAATTTAATATATGTATCTAAAAAGACTTTATCACTGAAATATTAACACAAAATTATGTTACAAGTATGTAAATCAATGTTTTTACGTTTGCATCGGATGTATCTACCATTATTCATTCCTAAAATTTTATCTAACTCATTCTAAAAAAAAGAGCTTGCTTTAAAGCGAGGGTAGTAAAAATTTTTGATTAATGGTGTTAGGAAAAAAACGAACTAATTAATACAGCTTGGGAAAAGTTTTTGCATAAAAAATGATTTTAAAAAGAAAAAAAAAATCAACTGCATGAGTTATGTTTTTAATAAAATCTCAACGTTATTTTTTTAAATTTATTTTACGCTAAAGATTAATTATCGAAACTTTGTTCTTATGCATCATATTGAAGATTAAAAAATTTAGGTTTTTAGAAAATTAACAAATTTACTGTTTAGTTGAGTTTTACATATTGGCAATATATATATATATATATATGAGTTATTAATTTTAAATTATGAATAAATACTGCCTTCTTCAGCATTAAACAACGGAAGAAAACCGTTGAAATTATTTTTTCACACCACAATAAACACATTTTTTAAATTTCTTTTTACATTTGGAAAATCTCAAATTAAACATCAATTTAATAAATTAACAAAAAAATTTTAATTTTTATTCTGGCTAATAAAAAAAATTACAGCTGTTTAAAATTGCTATCGCTAAAAAAATGGGAAAAAATTGATAAAATTTTAAAGTTTAAAAATAAAAAAAATTTAGTGCCCATTTTTTTTTTAAAAAATGTCTTATGTTTTAAAATACATTGTATAATTCGTTAAAAATCTTCAGTATTAATACATCCCTATATAAAAATATTCAACTTTAAAAGAAATGCTAGTTATGTAAAACCCTATGCAATGAATTCCGATTTTTTAATGTAGTAATAACAATAAGTAACTTTATTGATGAAAGAAAAATCATACTGTTAGATAAAAGTAATGAAACAAACACATAAGGATCTTGTCTCACGCTGTTAAGTAATTTTTCAGAACTTAGCAAAGCGTAACCCTTTATAATTAAGAAGTAGGTTGTGGTTGCGATTTTTTATTTATAAATTTTGGAAATCTAGATCTTGTAATATGAAACAACTGTGCTAAGTACTAAACTTACTAGAAAATAATTTTGAAACATGATACAACCTAAAAATACTGTTTTGTTATGAAAAAGCAATATAATATTTTCGTATTTGTTAAAGTAAAAAAAAAGAGAGAATAATAAACTAATTTTTTTTTCATCCCGGGATAATCTAATTAAGATTTCAATATATTTTTATGTAATTTGGATATTTTTTGAATTTCAACCATTTTTTACTCCAATTTAAATGTTAAATATACATAAACCGAATACGAATTATAAAAGGAAACGTGTAATTTTTGCATTGATATAGTTAATGTGTTAAGGAATATTTTTTATTTTTATGTCATCAAGTACGTCATCGTTTGTTAATTTTGATAACTGAATGGCATGTATAAAGCGTTCGAGAACGCCAATAATAAAATATTTCACATCTTAAATATTAACATGAATTGTGCCTCATAAAAACATTCGTGGACTGACACTTTATCATGTGACTTTGCTTTTGTTGAAAAGCGTCGTATAGAGGGCGCTGCTCTGTAACGCGAAACTTTTGTTTTGGTTATGTGTAGGAGCTCAGTGGCAGGTGAGCTACCATTTGGTACAGTTGTAATCTGTAATTGAAGGGTGGTTGTCCTAATAATACAACCTAAGTTTTAATCATATATGTTTAATGTTCGTGTCATGTCCGTGTCGTCCAGCAATAAAACCTTATAAAAGACAGAAAAGGTCGTCTTCATTCTACCACTGAATTCACCAGACGTAATAGTGGCGCATCGGCCGTCAAGGTTCTACTACATCCAAACTGTGCCCAGGGTTGAGGTAAGAGTTTAAAATATTTGATTTTAAATTTGAAGATTTGATAGTAATAATTGCAGTCTTGGGTACATTTATATTGACACGAAATAATGGAGGAACAATTAGATAGATTAAAACGTAAGCGAACTGCGCTTAGAACATTAACTACTAAGCTAATTAAGAAAGTTGAAGATAATTTAGAAACGAATGATGACAGGGATGAATTATGTGATTTGAAGGAATTATTATTAGAAAAGAAAAGTAATTTAAAAGAAATTGATGACTCAATTCATTCATTAATAGAATTAGAGTCTTTAGAAACGGATGTAACGAACTCAGAGGAATATCAGGAAAAATGTTCTCGAGCTGTGAAAAGAATAGCACGAGTGTTAGGAAAAGGAGAAAGAACAGAATCTTTCAATAAAATTCCTGATGAAAGCAGGATTAACCTGCAAAGTGCTCACAGTTCAGTAAAACTTCCCAAACTAGTATTAGAAAAATATTCAGGTGACCCAACAAAATTTACAGAATTTTGGAATAGTTATGAAAGTACGATAGATAAAAATGAAAGCTTAAGTAAAGTAGAAAAATTTGCGTATTTAAAAACATTACTTATAGGTCAAGCACATAATGTCGTAGCTTCACTAGAATTAAATGAAAAGAATTATGATGAGAGCATAAAAGCTTTAAAAGAAAGATTTGGAAAAAAAGACATTATAATTAGTCAATTCATGAATAAATTGTTAAAACTAGAATCGGTAAAGAATTCAAATAATGTTAAAGCTTTAAGAAATTTATACGATGAAATAGAAATCGCTGTTCGAAACCTGGATTCTCAGGGAGTTACGAAAGGATCATTTGGTCAATTATTAATACCAATTTTATTAAAATCTATTCCAGAAGAATTTGTTCTGGAATTTAATAGAAGGAAAAATTCAAAAGAAGACATAAGCGTGACAGATTTATTGAATTTCATTAAAACCGAAATAGAATGTCGTGAAGCGGCTAGTTCTTTGACACAAGAGAAAACAAATACATGGTCTCCACGTTTCGAACAGGCAAAATATGAAAATAGAAAAATGTCTAGAAATGTACCCACGGCTGCGAGTTTCAATACTGTTGACAATCGTGTGTGCATCTTTTGTAATCAATGCCATTGCTCATTTTCTTGTTATAAGAGTGTAAAAGAAAAATTATATAAATTACGTAACGAAAATCGTTGTTATATTTGTTTCCGGAAGTATCATATTAGTAAAAATTGTAAAAATAAAAGTAATTGTCTAAAATGCGGACTTAAATCGCATCATGAATCAATATGTACTAATAGATTAAATCAAAACAACAAGCGAACAGCTTCAAATCAAATTGTCAATCAAAATATTGAAAACCCGCAAAGTAATTTCGTAAAAGAACCAATTAACTCTCCGGATGAGCATTCTCTTTCTATTATTCAAAATAAATCTTTATGTAAAAAAGATCCTTTATTACAAACATGTTCCGTACTAGCTTTTCATGAGGAAAAAATTGAGTTAACTAATTTAATTCTAGATTGTGGTGCTACGCGAAGTTTTATACACGTTAGTTTAGTGAAAAAATTAAACTTAAAAATTGTAGGAGAAGAAATACTTTCTGTTTTTTCCTTCGGAATGACTCATGCCACACCCAAAACATACTCCGTTGTCGAGCTGTTTATTTCGGATATGAAGCAGGCAAATAAAATAAAAGTTAGCTGCCTCGTTACTGAAGTTATAACGGCGGCAGAGGTCACTGCCCCTTCGCGGTTGACACTAAAGGCTATGAACAAGTTAGGGTTACACATTGCGGGTTGTCCGAGACCACAGTGGGAATTCTCATTGGGGTGGATCACTATTGGCAAATAGTAAGAGGTGAAAAGGTCAGAATAGGGAAAGAAATTTATGCGATTTCAACTCGTTTTGGTTGGGTACCGGCAGGGTTACAAGATCCCCCCTACACACGGGAGGGAGAATTCGAAACTCAAAACAGTGCGATTATAAATCTTTCTTCTTGCGTGAAGGACTCTTTAAGATCCTTGTGGAGTTTAGATTTGATGGGAATTACTGACAACCAAACTGTTTCTAAGGAGGAAAGGGAGATAATTCAGGGTTTCGAAAGGCAAATACAATTTGAAAATAATAGATATTCTGTTGGCTTGCTATGGAAGGCGGAAATGGGTCAGTTAGAAAATAATTTCGCAGTTGCATTAAGGCGATTTGAAAATCTTAAGAATAGATTAAATAGAAATCCCGATATTCTTGAGCAGTATAAAGGAGTAATAGAAGAGCAAATTAAAGAGGGTATAGTTGAGGAATGTTCAGATGAAGGATGTGATTCGTCGTATTTTATGCCACATAGAGAAATACTTAAACGAAATGAAACTACGAGTTGTAGAGTTGTTTATGACGCGAGCTCTTCACGATCTAAAAACGTAAAATCCCTTAATGATTTTCTAGATATTGGGCCTAATTTGTCCCCTCTTGTATTGGACGTAATTTTAAAATTTCGCAAATATGAAATTGCTTTTAACGGAGATATTGCCAAAGCATTTTTAATGATAAGTATCGCAGAAAAGGATAGGGATTATTTAAAATTTCTTTGGTATGGTAAAAGTGAAGATGAACATAAAATTTTAAGATTTAAACGTCTTCCATTCGGACTCTGCTGTAGTCCAGCAATTTTAGCAATGACGATAAAATATCATATAAAAAAATTTGTAAATAGAAATCCGGAAGGTTATAAAATGCTCGATTCATCTTTATATGTAGACGATTTGTATTATGGCGCAGACACAATAAAAGATGCATATAGATTGTCAACAGACGCAATTAAAATTTTCTTAAATGCTGGGATGGATCTACGGAAATTAAGATCCAATTCCTCGGAACTTAATTCTTTATGGATTGAAAAGGGTTTCAATGTGGGATTGACTAAAGAGTCAAAAATTTTGGGCATGGTTTGGACCCCAGAAATGGACGAGATAAAATTAAATTGTGAATTTTTAGAGTATTCATTCGATCGTATTCCTCAAAAGGCTACTAAGAGAACTATTCTTCAGACTGTAGCGAGAGTTTACGATCCAATGGGATTGTCTCAGCCCTTTACGATGATGATGACAATCATGTTACAAAAAATATGGACTGCAGGACTTGATTGGGATGAAACCCAACCAGAGGAGATGAGGAAGCAAAGACATGTCAACGAGGAGAGTGTTGTGAATGAAAATGGATCTAAGGACATTCATTCACTTACGGCTTCTATTCGAGGCATTGAAACTTCGACTTTGTTGGACTTGACCCGATTCATTAGTTTATTGAGAGTTCATCGAATTACGGCGTATGTCATGAGATTTATCAACAATACTCAAAGAAAATCCATTAAATTAAAAGGCCCGTTAAGTTCAACTGAAATCTCAAGTGCCGAGCGCTATTGGGTGAAAGCTATTCAACGAAAACACTTTCCAAAAGAGACTGTAGATCTTTCTCAGGGAAAGTCTCTAGACAAGGTATCTAAAATTTATTCGCTTAACCCAGAGCTAGATATGCATGGTCTTCTGCTTCTAAAGGGAAGGCTTCATTTCTCTGATCTAGATTTCGGAGAAAAACACCCATGGTTGTTACCTAACAAGGATAGGTACAGTGAATTAGTAATTCTACATGCCTATAACCATTTACTTCATGCTGGTGTTGAGGCTACTTTAGCCCAAGTCAGAGAGAAGTTTTGGATTTTAAAAGGACGCCAATGTGTCAAATCTATTTTAAGTAGGTGTTTCTTGTGCAAAAAATACACAGTACGTTCTGGTAACCAAGAAATCGCCCCTTTGCCACCAGATCGAGTTTTGGAATCATCTCCATTTTCAATTTCAGGATTGGACATTGCAGGTCCTTTTTTCATAAAAGACAGTGATAAGAAACACTACCTGCTGTTGTTCACATGTGCAACCACTCGAGCCTTGCATCTCGAACTTCTTCCTTCAATGAGCACAGAACAATTTTTGCTTGCTTTCCGCAGATTCATTTCCCGACGTGGACTCTGTTCAACAATTTACTCAGACAAAGCTAAAACTTTCAAGCGTGCTGAGTTAGAATTGAAAAAATTTTGGAGATGTATGCTACATCCATCTGTACAAGATTTGTTTTCAACTCATGGTATAACGTGGAAATATATTGTAGAAAAAGGAGCATGGTGGGGAGGGTTCTGGGAGAGGCATTTCAGAACAATTAAAACTTGTTTACGAAAAATAATTGGCCGTTCTAGTCTTTCTTTGAACGAGCTAGAAACTGTATTCGTAGAAATCGAAGCCATGATAAATTCAAGGCCAATAACTTATATCTATGATGACCCTTCTGAGCCCTCACCACTAACTCCTGCACATTTCTTAATAGGTAAACGTTTACTTTCTCTTCAGTAACAAGAGTATCCAGAGAAGACCTTACTGGGTCTAGACTTTCTTTACTTAAGAGATATAGACATCAGCAAAATTTATTAAATCAGTTTTGGAATCGTTGGAGGAAACACTATTTGCTATCTCTAAGATCTATGAATATATGTCCTCCTTCTAAAGTAACTTGTCAATTTAAGGTTGATGATGTTGTACTCATACATGATGACCGCTTCCCTAGGAATCTGTGGTCAATGGGTAAGATTATTGAAAACTTATACTGGAAGAGATGGTAAGATTCGCTCTTGTCTTGTTAAAACTAAAAATAATGCCATAAGAAGACCAGTTCAATTGCTGTATAATCTTGAAGTATAATTATTAATTTAATATGAATTTTGTAACTAATTGAGTTATTTTCTGTAATCTATATATTTACGATTTTATCATATATTAATTTTCTTCACTTTGTTAATGTGAATTTTAATGAATGTTTACATACTTTGCTTTTATATTTTGTAGAATGATTAGTATTTGTATTAAGTAATTGAATGTGTAATTTGTTGTGTATGTGTGTATCTAAATATCTTGATTTTAATTGTAATGTAACATTGCTTAGTTAGTGTTAGAACTTTTTATTGTTTAATTTGTTATTGTATTATGTGTTTGTGTGAACTTAAAAGTTCACAGGTGGGAGTGTTGAAAAGCGTCGTATAGAGGGCGCTGCTCTGTAACGCGAAACTTTTGTTTTGGTTATGTGTAGGAGCTCAGTGGCAGGTGAGCTACCATTTGGTACAGTTGTAATCTGTAATTGAAGGGTGGTTGCCCTAATAATACAACCTAAGTTTTAATCATATATGTTTAATGTTCGTGTCATGTCCGTGTCGTCCAGCAATAAAACCTTATAAAAGACAAAAAAGGTCGTCTTCATTCTACCACTGAATTCACCA